>JAHWFO010029544.1:360017-483783 GCA_023313115.1 Rhysida immarginata
AGACTTGAGAAAGGCAGGTAATAAAGCCGAAACTAGTCGTCGTTTTTATAATGCAGTATTGTAAAGCCTCTATTTTTTTCGTTAAGAAGTACAATACTATGACCATTCCACTACAAGTATTATTACTATCTTATGTTTCACGTATTAAGTTACCTCACTGAAATTGCTTGTACAGCGCTGGTCGTGAAAAAGCCAGAGCCGTACACAGAAATGTTTTTTTGGGGCGGCTGAGGGGGGGGGGGGGGTTGGCTGGCCCAATCCTACTTTCCATTTAGATTTAGTTGATATGGTGGTCAATTTCGGGGGTTGGGGGAGGCTGCAGCCGCTGGAACAACCGCTCACTTCCTTTCAACAATAGACGATGAGGACGCTTTAGCGTTAGCATGGTTATTAGAATTTAATGGTTGGTCAACTTCGCCTCGAAAGGTTATTATCGCAAATTACCACCAGAAGACACTGACTGACAAAGTAGTCTATTTTGAATCTGAATTGAAGTAAATTTTTTGAAAAAGTGAGGAAAAAATATTATTTAATTTACATAATCAAAAAAATAAAATTTAGGGAATTTTTAAAAGACAGTCTTACAATTTCGAATATTAAAAAAAAAATATTCTTGAAGTCAACAAAAATTTTTTTTGAAGTTATATTTAAACACTATTTTAATAAACACGTTAATCAACAATCTCATGAAAGGCAAAAAATGAAAAATTCAATATTAAAAAATATTAAAAAATTATTTTAATGATAATTGGATTTAAAGTTATAATAAGCCGGCCTAGTGGCCAAGAGCGATACGGTGCAGATCTTATTGCTCTCCAGATCATCTTATCTCCTATCGCGATAAGGCGAATCGCGGGTTCGAGTCCCGCTGAAGGCATGGAAGTTTGTTTTTGTCCCTTTAGTAGGACCATGCAAAGCCTTAATGGTTCGATCCCCTGCTAGGTTAAATTTCACTGAGCTGATCCCCTGTTATTCGATAAATACAGGGTGTTTCTAAATTATCTCCCGTATTATACATGTTTATTACTCAAAAACTATTACAGATTTTAACGTGATATTTTTTATTCACAAAAAAAACTCAAAAAGTTTCTTAGCATGCCTTAATAAATTTCAATGTGCCCCCCATTTAAGGCGTGAAGGACGTCAACGTTGGTCTTGTACACTGTCTTTCACATATCACCAGGAGAAAAACTCCAGAAGGTTCGCATCGGGTGAGCGAGGGGGCTAAGGGATTGACCCATTCCTTCCAATCCATCGTCCTGGAAAGTTTGTAACAAGGCACTGAATAACTTGCAGGCCCCAGTGAGGAGGTGCTCCATCTTGTTGGTAAACTATATTGGGCTGCAATTCTTCCACCTGTGGAATCAGGCAGTTCTCCAGCATATCTAAGTAGATTGCAGCGGTAATGGTGTCTTCAGCGAAAAAGAAAGGTCCGATTACTCGATCATGCATTAAACCGTACCAAACATTAACCTTTGGGCTGTCGCGTATATGCTCCCCTAGAACGTGGGGGTTTAGTGAGCCCCAAATGCGGCAGTTGTGTCGGATTACTGCTCCGGAAGTATGGAATGTTGCCTCATCAGAAAACAAAATGTCCTCAAGGAAGCATTGTTGATTTTTTTGGAGCACATCCTCAGCAAACTTCTTGCGCTTCGGTCGGTCATCTGGCTTCAGTTCATGCATCATCTGGATTTTGTAGGGTGTAAGACGAAGGCGGTGCTTCACTACTTTATGTACGGATGTCATTGGCATATCCAGTTGACGAGCCGCTTGGCGAAGTGATTTACGGGGACTACAATTGGAATTTTTTGTGTAGTTCTTACGGTTTTCGAGATAGAATTTGGATGTGTCCTAATTTGCATATTTGAGATGATAAAAGGTGCTCCATCAGATAGAGCACACTCTCAAGTTCCTATTCATTCCCTGTATTGGGATTTGCGTAACTAGATTGGTATCCAAGATAGGAAGTGTCCAACGACTTTTGACTCACCCTGTATATACAAGGTGTTTCTAAATTATGTCCCGTATTATACATGTTTATTACTCAAAAAACTATTAAATATTTTAACGTGATTTTTTTATTCACAAAGAAAAACTCGAAAAGTTTCTTAGCCTCGTGTGAGTTGATAATGAAACACAGGTTGTCGCTTGGTATACCATTGTTGGCGCGTTGCTCCATTTTTCGCGAGACGCAGTAAAGATGGCGAGTGTTCAAGAAAAAGCTCAATGCGTGTTATGGCTTGTGTTTAAGTCAATGATTACTATTCAGAGAATGTTCAAAACAAAGTTTAAAAAGGATCTTCCAAATCATAAGTCAATTAAGCTATGGCATGAAAACTTTTGAAACGCAGGTAGCCTGTTACACAAAAAGGGTACTGGTAAACCTTCAGCGACACCACAGATAGTAGAAAAGGTCAGGGACACCACAGGCAAATTATTTTATGCACCATCCTCATCCCGTTCTGGAAAGTTCCACAATTTAAAATAAAGTCACCAGTTTTCTGTGCAATTGATATAAAAAGGCATGTTGAAGTTGAGAAAAAGTCAGACCGAAGCATGATGGCACAGCACACTAACCAGGAAATGATCAACATGGTCCTCTGCTTTGGGGAGGCGAGGCAAAATTATCATGCAACAACCAGGCATCGTTGAAATGTCGTGCGGAATTATGCTATGGTGCAAGTGGACATCACATTGAGCACTATTTGGATTGATGGAATGACTTACTTTGTATCAGATGACTGTTTGTAAGCAGAGCTTGCAATGAGGATTGTGGATGATCCGCTCATCGGACTTTGGTATTTTTTTGTTTTGTTTGGAATTTGCTGTTGAACAATGAGCAATTGGAATTTTTTGTGTATCTCTTATGGTTTTCGAGATAGAATTTGGATGTGTCCTAATTTGCATATTTGAGATGATGAAAGGTGCTGCATCAGATAGAGCACAAATTCCTATTCATTCCCTGTATTGGAATTTGCGTAACTCCATTGGTATCCAAGATAGGATGGTATCCAACGACGTTTGACTCACCCTGTACATGTATAAAGACTCTTGAGTGAGACCTTCCGTGAAAGAAAATGGTAGTGCCATCTACTTCCATATAGTTCCGCTCAAAAATTTTATTGAAACCAAATCATATTAATACAGATTAAGCCTAAGTCTTAACTGTAATGTTTACTACTCTACATTTCGGATAAAATTCAAGTAACATTTCCTTGTCTTCCCTGTTGATTAACCCATTGCAAACGAGAACAAAGAAACTTCTCATTGATGACACCAGTGAGATTGCCTTTTTCCCTCCCCTTTTTTCAATTTTTTGGTTTTTACTTTTGTGGTTCTCTTCCTCCGGACCTTGTCTCTTGGGGAAGTTTCATTTGTTTCTCATTGGTCGGTCGAAACAGAACCGGGACCATGAACGTGTTTATGATCCTCCCTCGAGAAAGACTTTCAGGGGCCACGGAGACCTTCTCCCGTGCATTCGCCTCACATTTATTCCTATATCTACATCCGTCTTTCCCCTCTTTTATTTGGACTCGGACGCTTTTTTCTTAAGAGGCCGTCACAAGGAAGGAAAAGAGCAGGCTTTTATGGCGTCTACTAATGTACCGACCGTACAGGAGACAAAAACGACCAACGGACGCCATTTCGAGCCGTCTTCCACACGTTAACAGCTATCGCGTAGCAAATGGTTCACGCAGGGAAAAAATAGAGTAGCACTAAAAATAAACGAAAAAATTCATATTAAAGTTGAAAATAAACTAACAGGAGCTCGCATTAAATCTCACTTTTTTTTCGTGCGTGCAAAATGCTTTTTTGACGGTGTGGAACTTTGTCTCGCTTATCATCATCATTTAAACAAGTTCCTCCCATTAAAAAGGAAACTCTTTTAAGTATATACACATAAAACCACTCAGCAATAGTTTAGCTTTCTTGCTATAATCTTAAACATTTAATAACCCTAGTTCCTGAACAATATCACTGTTTTCTAACGGAGGGAGTCCAATTTAGGCATCATTTTTTTCAAAATTTAACCCGAAGACTTCACATTAAAAGCAACATCACTCAAAAGAAAATGAAAAAGAAGGACTCTCATCTTCAGGTACTCAGTATTAAAATTCATTTGAGCTGTAAATCATTCAACTAATAGCAGGGAAGACAAATTATTTTATCCATCCCAAATAAACAAGAAATCAATCCCCGAGGAATGTATAGGAAAGTAGCGGAAGCCTTGCGTTCATTTTTTTCCTCCTTTTATCCGTAATTTTTAACCCCCATTTATTTTAATCAAAAATTTGATTTTCTTGAACGTGTTGTTGAGAAAATGGAAAAGAACTCTATTTTCTTTTGTTTCTCATCATATCCAACGAATGCTATGTCACATGTAATAATTTTATGTACTTTTGTAAACGTAAATATTTTTAACGACCACGTGATCGCTACTGGCAAAATTTCGCCCAAACTCCATAGTAATGTAGATCTTGCCTAGAGGAATTAGTATACCGAATTTCACTCCCGCCAGCTCATCCGAATACAGTAAAACAGTTGAACGAGAAATTTAAATGAGTCGGTAGTGTTGCAGATCAGTTGACGGACATCGTTGGACGTCCGCAGTCGGCCATGAAGGCACCAAACGTGCAGGCCGTTAAGAATGCCATTACGAGCAGTCCGAAAAGATCGGTCTGCAAACATACGGAAATTTACCAAAACGAATTCCTGACCTCATACCACACGTTAATCTCTTGCAAGAATAAATAAACGTGTAATAACTGTCCCCGTTTGCCTGCTATTCCATTTTAAAAAACCGTCAGTCCTTTTAGGACACCCTGCAGCTGTTTCCCAAGTGTGCTTACGAACGGAAAAGAGACCAGCTGTTATCTAACAGAGTTTCATATCTCGGAAGTTTATTTTATGGTTTAAGTTTTTCCCCCCTTTCCTTACAGGCATATCCAGAAATTCGGATAATTACACCAATTAGTTCATGATACTGTGATGATCTTACCACAAAATTTACTATGAAATTGAAAATAATAACAATAATCTTCTTTTTTCTAGATTTATGTATTAGTGTCAATGACAGGTTGTTTGACATTATCGGAAACTACTAACAATCACCGCTATTTGCAGTATATACGAGGACTGCTCAATAGAAACGCGTTCAGAGCCGGGGAAGCAATTTTTATTTAAAGAATTTAAAAGAAATCTCCATAAACATTAAGGCATAAGTACCATTGGTACACTAATCTATAGATTTCCTTCCAGTAAAATTCCTGCGGTTGTTGGCGGAACCATTGCATAACAGCAAACTCTCTGTCAGCGTCGAAATTGAACCGCCGCACAGTGGAGTATTTGACACTAAAAGCTGGCCATAACCTTGATTTCTTGAATTCACAATTCAACAATTGTAATGACATGAGGGTACAGTACAATAGATGATACATCAATATTAGCTCTTTAAGACGTCATTGTACCTGGTTCAATTGTTTTGCCAGTCGTAATCTCGTCTTATTTTTCTTTGCACGTTGCAAATCTCGGCGCTCTAAAAACCGCACAATTTTAATCAACGACTAAGTGGAGTAATTCTGTCTTTAGGAAAAATTTTCATAATGGGACATGTTGGGAAATGTATTTACTGTATTACTCACTTGTTATAATGTCCTAGGAATCATTTTTTTTTGTCTTCTTTGAGGTGTAATTTGAAATGAAAAAAAAAATTCAGTCAATAAATTTTACAAATTAGTGTTTTTGTTATGTTTCGGGGTTCGTCCGAGCAGAAAATGAAACGGAGTTTTGTTATATAACATCTTAACATGTTAGCTGAAAAGAAAAAAGTAGCGGAAGTTCAGCGTTTTATTTTTTATGATTTTTTTAAAACTGCGCGCGCACGCGTCTGCTGCGTTCCTGCTCCCGAACTTCCCGATTGTTGCAAATAGGAAATAGGAACAAATAGGAAATGGAAACGGAGAAAAGTAATAATTCCTGTGTACAAACATTTTCAATCTTTCACAGTTTTATTTTAGTTTCCTTTACTTTGTTCTAGGTTCTTCTTCGGAGAATAAGATATTTACAAAAAAATCTTTGTATGATGTCGTGCTTCAATGTCCAAGTAAGCAAATAGACAAAAAACTGGAATATTTGGAAGATTATGTGTTTGAAATTACGAACTGCGAACGTATCAGTTCTACAATCGCGATTGACACATATAAATAGGAAAAAAACAGTTATGACCAGCTTTTAGTGTCAAATACTCCACTGTGCGCCGTCTTATTAGTGATTGTTTTAGAGAACCAAAGACATTGAAATCGCACGAGGACAGATCGGAATTGTAAGGTGGATGTTTTTAGACTTTCCAATGTATGCGAACGAGCAGATCTTGAATTTTTCGGGCCACATGGAGACGGGCATTATCATGCAGAAGGATAACACCGTTTGTGAGTTTCCTTTGATGTTGGTACGTAAACGTTAAAAAGTGTCTGCATATCGATCAACACTGATGTTGACACCAGGTTTCTTAAAATCTAAGAGCAGAACACTTTGGTAATCAAAAAATAAGGTGTTTGGACGGGGTGTCTATCATGAATGCCAACCTCCAACTTATTTACAACTCTTAGAAAGAAGCAAACAACTAATATGTGCAACAAACGCCTCACTAATCTTAAAAAGTACATATTAACAACTCCTTCCCGCGGTCTAGGCGATCCTTCGCGGCTACGCAGTCAAAGCGTATTTTTATTGAAAGATCCTCGTATTAACACTCCAATGATAGCGCGCGGTCTCAGGGACCGCACCACTACATTTTTGTGAATATCTTCTTATGAATTTAAAAGAAACAAATGACCACTTTTGTATTCTCCCAACTTGGACCCTTCTCGAAGTCAGCATGTCATAATCCACGTTTTCCTCCCTAGATTCACATAGGAAGGAAGTGCGGTCTCAAGGACCGCGCGCCACCAACTCTGTTACTAAAATAAATTGATGTAAAGTCAATTTCTTTAACTTTTTTAAAAATTTTTTATTACCTAAACGTATCCTCCAGTTAATTTCCAATATATTTTTTGTTTATTAATATTTTCCTACTTTTATTTGAAAACAAATATTTGGAGCGAAACGCAAATAATAATGCAAGTATACTAATGCTGTTTTCTGAATTTCAAGAGCAATAAACTCTTCTATAAATATAATTTCATATATATTTAACTCCGTTTATACTAATTTCCAATAAAATAATTTTAAATATCGAGAAAAATTATTTTATAGTTTTTTTTATAATAAAAAACAGGCATTTTTATCCAATGAGAAATGACTGCTACTATTCATGTTTATAATGTTTTTCTTTTATGTAGGAAAGTATATAGATGCATGAAAAGTAAAAATAGCGCAAAGTATCAATATTCAACTATTTTATTTTTATAAATGCCTTTCCTGAAATATTCATGTCTAATTTTGAAGAAAAAAGAAGGGGTTTTAAATTTCTTTCTAAAAGTTGCGTTTTTTAGATAATATTGAAAAGTATTTTGAGGTTTTCTATTAATAATGAGGTAGATTAAATGATAGATAAAAAAGTAGTTTCAAAATGGGGTCTCACAGACCGCGCGCTATCACTCGTGTTACAAACACCCGCGCCAGCTCTGGAGTGTTAAGCGATTCGTTCACTGTATAAACCATAAAAAGGCTACATTTCAGGCTCAGATCCGAATATACGTAGGTAGAGATATCAACTGTGGTTGAGTACTATTAGATCCATAGCAAGGTGAAATGACTTTTCTACAGGGTGCGGCAGAATAACTTCCTTATTTCGTATTGCAATAAAACAAAATGTATTAAAGATATTGTTTTGTTTTTTGTTTTATACAAAAGTTACATATTTAAAGTTGTGGTTTACATAGTTTTAAAATTCATATGGGGTAAGTGACGCCCGCCATTGTCGATACACTGGGTGAACCGAATTCTGGTGTTTCTCATCACTCTCTCCAGCCATATTGATGGGTATGTTGGCTGTCTCTCCTTGAATGTTTCTCTTCAGGTCGTCCAGAGTCTGTGGGCCCATTAGTATAGACACGGGATTTCAAATACCCCCACAAAAAAATCACATGGGGACATATCGGGAGAACACGCCGGCCACCCCAGATCGACTCTCCGTGAGATGAGGCGCCCTGGGAAGTGATCTCGCAACACAGCCATCGATGCCCTTGACGTATGGGCCGTTGCTCCGTCCTGGTGAAACCATAGGTCCCCCAAGTCCATTTCCTGGATAGTCATGGCAAAAAAAACCCTCCTCGAGCATGTTTGAGTATCGACAATGGGTTCACATGGGTTCACCCACTGCATCGACAATGGTGGGTGTCACTTACCTCATATGATTTTTAAAACTATGTAAACCACAACTTTAAATGTGTAACTTTTGTATAAAACAAAAAATAAAACGATATCTTTAATACTTTGTTTATTGCAATACGAAATAAGGAAGTTATGCTGCCGCACCCTGTATTATAATGATCGACAATATACACCACAGGCTTATGCTTCTTAAGAGTAGAATAGATTCTAACTCCAGAAACAACTATTTCTAATTATATTAATTTACCTTATGCTTCAGAATTTAAGACAGCTTATAGCGTTTTAGAAATTGGTTACAGTATCACCTTAAATAACTTTACGTAACTTAAGTCTGTAAATTCAAGAAATCAATTAAACATCTTTGAGAGCTAGAAATTCATAAAAGGAATTCTAATACAAGTTGTTAAATGCTGACAAGGGGAATCTAAGACTCCGTGCTATTTGATTTAAAGAATCTTATGCTTTAGTTTTCCTATTCCATTTCCTAGAATTATCTCTTGTTGTATTCTTTTTATGCCATTTCTTATTGGTTCCTTCTGGGAGAGCGTTGGGGCATAGGCTTTCCAGTTCTCAAATCCGTCGGGCTGAGTTTGAATCCTGCCGTGGGCCTAGATGTTTCTGACTGTCTCAGGGATGCGTAAAGATAATATTTATGTGGAAGTTCTTAGGATTGTGTTAAAATATTAGTCATATGAAAGGGCGCAAAATGGCGCCTAAAAATTAATCTACCAACAATTCTTATACTTTATTAATTTGTTTAATATTGGCTATGGAAGAAGAAAGCGCGGAGCCTTCTTCTCATTTCTACTCACGTTCTGAGAAATATGAGAGCAGATAATATAAATCACAGTAGGGGAAATAACCATTTATTTTTGAGTTTAAAGCTTGGGTTAAAAACTTTCTCGAAATGAAATTTTAATATGTCGTTCAATATTAGTTGACACCATTAAATTGGCTATTTCATTATTAAAAATTAATTTTTCATAATCATGAAAGTTTGTTAAGAAATTACACGAAGAAGCTGAGAGGATAAAAACGAAAGCGCAAACCTCAAGGCGTTATAATAACAATCAACCCGTGAACGCTGCATTATGAGGAGAACAAACAGACGCCTCCGCAGAACCCAAATCGATTCTCTGTAGATTAAAAGGACCTTTTCGCCAATAAATTAAGAGTTCAACTTCGACTTCCGTTTTGCGATAAGAGCCACCCCATTCTCTACGTTCTCCCTCCCTTTTCCTTTTCTAACTATAATTTCTGTGGAATTGATGTTCTCTCTCTCTCTCTCTCTCACTCTCTGTCTCGTGATGCATGAGGAGTGTACCGACCTCTTTCGCGCTTCCCTTGTCACGTGAGAATGAGTTCGGAGGAGAGCGAGAGAAGCGCCCTTAACCTTCTCAGGAGCCTCGATTGAATATCCGCGGAATGTCGATCGTGGAATTTTCGTCACTCCCGAAGAATGTTGGTTGGGGTGAAAGGTCAAACAGCCGCGCGCCCCTGACCGCTCAACCCCTTGAAACTGTGTTTACGCTGGGCAAGTTTATTTTTGAACCCAGGAAAAGCCGCTCCTCCTCGACTGGAGACGGAGAAGCGAAAGCGAGAGAAAAGGAAGGGGCGCTCAACGACCAACCCTTGGCTCGTCTCATTCCTGATTATTATTTCTGACATCTTGTTCTTGAAATGCGTAGAAGGCTCTTAAGGAGTGTCAACGGCTAAAAGGAAACGATTCGGCTCTTTTAACTCGGATCTTTTACTGTTCTCCGAGAGTGACGCTCACTCTGACCAAACATTTAAAATTAGAGGGCAATGCTTCAAAAAGGGCACTTGTATAAAGCAATCCTGAAAAAAATTCAGAAAAATCCGCCACTTGTTTTAGGAAGGAATGCTTAAGGAGTGGAATATTCCGTTTTAATTTGCCTCTCTATATTATTCTAAATATTGGGTTGAGGGATAACTCATGAGCGTTTTTTTCAAATTTAAAAATGCACGCAGAAATAAAAGGCATTGGTAAAAATTTTTATGGTATTTGAAAGAGAATTTTTTGCTTTACAAGATAATGTGTTTTGATTTTTTAATTTTATTCATTTTTGTGTATTTTCAGATCATTAAAATGGTTAGTCAATTGGACAAAACTGAACATTTTCGACACCATTTGCTTTTTGTATTTAATCGAAGTGTTAAGGCCGCCGAAGCTGCTCGTGAGATTTGTGCGGTATACGGAGATGGAACAAGTCCTGAAAGTACCGCCCGCCATTGGCTTTCGCGCTTCAAAAACGGGAATTTTGATCTCAAGGACGGATCACACATCGGTCGACCTATTCAATTTGATGAAAAGCGCTTGAATCAACTTCTTCACGAAAATCCACGTCAAATGACTAGAGAATTGGTGGAGCAGATGGATTGTGATCAAAAAACTGTGGTGAACCACCTTCACTCAATGGGCAAGGTTCTTAAACTCGGGCTTGAATGCCACACTTTCAACAGAAATCAACGTTCCTCAATCGCCCCAGTTTTCTCGCTCGACATCGCTCAACACATGGTCACAAACAGCGTTTTCTTAACCGCATTCTAACTGGCGATGAAAAATGGTGACTTTACGTCTTAATATGAAACAGCGAAAAGAATGGTTCAGCCCCGGCAAACAAGCGACTCCGCGAGCAAAACAAGACCATGTTGTGTGTATGGTGGGATTAGGAAAGCATACTTCATTAAGAAATGCTTGAGCGCAACCAAACATTCAATGCGAAGCTCTACGTCCAACAACTGCATCGACTCAACGAAGCACTTCAGCAAAAAAGACCAATAGGCGAAATGGCGTTCTTCTGCAAATCGACAACACCCGTTCTCACATCGCCAATTTGATTCAAGAACTCGAATGGGAAGTGCTGCTTCAGTTTTTCATCTCTTTCATCACTGTCGAACGCTTTGCACTGAGTATCGTTCAATAATGACGAACCAAGGAAGACAAACCAAGCCAAGACCGGGAGATTTCCATCGCCGAGGCATCGAAAAGCTTATGGATTGGGAGGAAGTCGTAAAGAACAACGGAGAGTATATTATTGATTAATATGCTGTAGGATTTTTGTTTTTGAAATAAATTTGTAAAAAACGCTCATGAATTATTCCTTAACCCAAAATTATAATGAACTATAAAAGAAAATCGGTTGATAATTTATAAGACTAATAAATGCAAATGGAAAATAAACCGAGAAGTATTTTTTCACGCCTTACCTCCGGACATTAATAAATAAATAGTAAAAAATAGTAAAGAAAATTCCACGGCCTGGACTCGAATCAGGGACCTTCGGGTTACCATCCCGACGCTATAATGAAAGCCAGCGCGGCTTTGCCATGTCCTATGAGCACAGGTTACAGCGCGGCTCCTTATTCGCAAGCCAGGATTATCTTTCCTATTAAATGGCGAATAAATGAGCATCGGGACCGTAACCAGCACGTGTTACGATGTTGAGTGCGCAACTCGGAAACTACTCGTTGGAATTCCACCAAATTTTAAAGGTATACACAGTTTTATGTACCCTATTATCCTCCCAAATTTCATCATCCTAGATGTTATAGAACGTGAATTATTAACATGTTGAACTTGATGGCGGCATTATTATTTCTGTTCATATCTCAGTTAGTGTTCAAATTTGGACCCATGTTCATATGAACTTTTTTGCTTAGAATCACCCATACTAACTTCACTAAAAGTTTGTGACAGGGTTTCAGACTCACCCTCTATAACATCAATTGAATTATATAGCTCTAATGAATTAAATATACAGGCTATGTCACCTAAAGTGAACCAATAGCTAACTTCTACAATACAAATCTGACAGTACTCTCAATGGAAGAATTATTGTACTTTTATGTGAGGAGTTTTTATGTATATTCGATTTCCAAAAAAATCGTCGCCTTTTTCGAATATGGAAGCCAACTTTGAAATGTGCGATGGAAACCCCCTATTTTTAATGGTACTTTCAGATTATACACAACATTTGAGAAATGTTGTTGTTCTTGGTGTTTTTTCAATTGATGCAACCGTTTAGGAGATAGAGGCAATAAATATAAATATCTAGCCACGAAATAATTAAACGCCTCTGGTAATCCAACAGATTACACAATATTCCTATCGTTCCTTCCGCCGCTGGTTTATTCCACGCTCATTACACAAAAGCCTGTGAACACTGAATATAAACCCAAACTTACACAAAACCTTACAGAAAACCCCAATCCTAAACACTTGTTACAAGAAGGGAAATTCCTACACCTATACGTTAATATTTTTATCAACTTATTTGAATTTGAGAACTTTCTCCTTCACTGAATTTGAGCCTCTTGGATTTGCCTCCCGCCTCTAAGAATTTGGCTTTCGGAGTTGATTCGAGTTTGTTTTTAACAAAACAACAACAATAATAAATCATATACGGTACGTCTGCCGTCGTTGCGTAGTAAGAAAACGAAATTGTAAAAGCATTCCCTTCAATTTCTGTTGCATTTTTAAAATTAAATTAATATACTTAAAATTATATAAATAAAGTGTTTCAAATAAATGAGAGCTTTTTTTGCATTTAAAGTTATTTTAAGTATAATTGCTGCTACCTCTCTTTAATATAAGAAAGATAATCCTTTCATGAAAATTAGCTCCACAGTAAATTCCACGATGACACAGGAAAGCAATGACTCAGAGATGAGTAAACCGATGATGTCACATGGGCAAAGCCCAGCAGAGTTTTTAAATGTTAATGGGGAAATGGTCCCTCACAATATTGTCTCCACCACAGGAGACGGAGCTCGCCTGTTCCGATCACACTTCAATCACATTTATGTCGACCATCTAAATGATTAGGGAGATGCACGACCTAATCGTGAGGCACGTAATGGCCAACTGGGAATATAACTGGGGTATAATAAAGAGTATGGATTACATAACAATATATAGAAGATTTATCTTCTTTTATAATGTCAAACACTCCTGCAAGATTTAATACAATTCAACAAAGGTCTTCTTATTGCTGTCGAACTATCCAAAAAATGTTACCACGCTCTACACCAATACGTTTACAATTTATTTTAACATTCGCATTAGTTAATGAACAGAGAATATAACAGCGTATTATGGGCTATAGTGCCTCTCGGTTTTGTTTCTTTTCAGATAAGCGTAAAAGTAGTTTATAACAATGTAATGAGGAGGATCGTTTCTCTCAATAAATACAAAATGTGAATGGCTTGTACACAGTTGGGCTTGTCATCACTAGCCAATGTGATAGAAAAAGGGAATTCTTTGAAGGGATTCGAAGGAAATCTTACCAGCGCTTACTGAAAATAACGACGACCCTCTGACCCTTCTGAATGGGGAAGTTGCATGGAATTTTTTTTTACTAAAGCACTGTTTCATACAGATTGTGTTATGCTGAATACAAAATCGTTGTTAAATTTATTAGAAATATTAAAGAAACCTATTAAAATTAGCGCTAAAAACGTGAAACCACGCCTCCCAACGAAAACGATATCTGACGTCACTTTCCACCAAACGCAATGATTTTATGTGCATGTGAAGCTCGATCTGATGATTCAGCATTGTTGGGTGTAAGCTTTAACCATTGTTGGCGATAATTATGAGCAGGCAAGTGACATCATAATACTCACAGGCTATGACGTACCGTTTTCTTGTGATGTCAACTTTAATATATTTTTTTAAATAACTATGAATATTTTTCACAAAAGAATAACTATTCCTTGATATTGATAGCAAATACTACAGAAAACAATAATTTAAAATTTTCATGCAACTTCCCCATTTACATCCTGGTGCTGTGACCAGGATCGAAGGACCAAAATTTTAACTTTAACCACCATTTTGGCTATGTTTCCGAATTGATAGGACATTCATGCATATAATAACTTTTACTTACTTTTTGATGCTTTATCCGAACCTGAAGTCAAAATCAAAAAATTCGAAAAAAATCGGCAACAGAACGATTGAGTTCGCAAATCCATTAACATCGTTGAAAATGGTGCCAGTCAAGGCAGGACCATACCTAAACATGTTAGAGAATTTCTTTAAACATCAATTGAGTGGCAAAGGAATTGAAAACTTTATCTTCCAGCCAGATGGACTTCCTCGCATTGAGCCTATTTCATACCTCCCTCCCCCAATGCTCTTGACCTGACACATGATTTCTTTTTCTTTTTTTAATTTTTTTTTGCTTTTTTACCAAAAACACCGTGTATTCCGAACATCCAACCTCTCTGGAAGACATCCAAAGATCCATCCAGCAAGCATTTCACATGATCACATCAGCAATGCTTGCGGAACACTCACTCAGTGATCAATATGAATTGTGCATGGTGCGAAACGGAGGTTATATTCAGGTTTAGAATATAAAGTTCGGTATATTAGTAAATGTGCGCATTTGATGTTAATGTGTAGAAAATTTGAAATAAGTTGGAGTATTAAGAAGATCGTTATAGTCTTTCAGTATACAGGGTGTTTCATAATTGGTGCCCCGTCTTTAGGTCCAAATAACGGCTCAAGGGGAAAAGGTGGGGGAAAAATGAATATTGATTATTTGGTTTTGATGTCCACTAATTCCGAATAAGAACATTTCGCGTCCTTGGGGGTGAAGGGGTAAATTTTGAAAATTTTAATTTTGTAGGGGTAAGGGTTAGACCCCATGTGTTATTTATAAAGTTGTAGAGCATCATGTAAAATGTGGGTTTAGCAAAAAACCCGGTGAAAATATCTCATGCCCTGCCCCCTTTATCGAGTGGGCAAAGTGAAAGGTATGGCTAGCCCATGTGGACAAAAACCGTACTTATTAGAAAACAGTAGGGCCTACATTTGGAAAATGAATGAGAATGAATGAGTCGTTACCCTGAAAAGCTAGTAAACTCGACCGGGCTTTTCCCCCCATAAAAACATTATGAAATTTGAAAACTGTACATGGGAAATGGGAAATGTTTTTCTGTTTTTGTCTACATTAGCTAGCCATACCTTTCACTTTACCCACTCGATAAAGGGCAGGGGATGAGATTTTTTTCAACGGGTTTTTTGCTAAACCCACATTTTACATGATGCTCTACAACTTTCTAAATAACACATGGGGTCTAACCCCTACCCCTACAAAATTAAAATTTTCAAAATTTACCCCTTCACCCCCAGGGACGCGAAATGTTTTTATTCTGAATTAGGGGACATTAAAACCAAATAATCAATATTCATTTTCCCCCAATCTGTTCCCCTTGAGTCGTTATTTGGACCTAAAGACGGGACACCAATTATGAAATACCCTGTATAGCAAACGAGACTCTCTATATAGTAAAATGGAAAACTCTTGATGGGGTAGCTTAATTATTATATTATAATAACATTATGACAGTTATGTGGTATAAATAAATTATGTTTATGTGAGGGTCTACCTAGTATACATATAAAATTTTTCTTCTCCACATCCTAATATGAAAATATATTCTAGACAAAAACCTAAGTGTCGATCAACAGTTGCTCTAGCCCGTACAGCTTCCCACCGGTTTCATTTTCCTGGAGCCTTTATGGCTGAATAAAAACTTCAAACGTGCTCGGGTTACAAACTGAAAATTCCCCTAATCATGGCGTAGACAGGACCGTTTAGACCCATCAAAAAGCTTTTGAGATCACGTTCTCCCTTCAATTTTATTTTATGAAACTGGAGAGGGGACCTCGTATACGACTACTCCTCTCATCTCCTGGAGACAAGAGCTGTTTGCAAACCACAAAATTTCCGGGCAGCAAATAATCTGGTGAAGAGAACAGTGGAGCTGTTTTTTATTATCTCTACGAAAAAAATTTAAGAAACAATCCCCTCAAAGAACACGTCTTCCTGAAGAAAAATGAATGATTTTCCCAAGCCAAAAATCGAATTGTTTTGATCTCCGAGATAAGTGGTTTCTGGAAAAAGATACTTCTGATTTTGATTCATCTTCAGTTTTACCATTCGAAAGGTTCCCCTCCTTTTTATTTTCTTTTTTTAAAGCGTTTACCGTTGATAGATGTCTGCGGTATTAAATTCGCCATCGATTGAATGTTCGGGAGAAATTTTTTGCTGGACACTGAAATTGCCACAAGTATAGCACGCAATCACAGAGGGAGAAACTTGCGCAAAATTGGTACGCGCAATTCAATAAATAACTCTAGGATATTAACTGAAATCAATGTCATGCAAACGATTTTTAAAGGATTTTAATAGCTAATATTTTTGGCAATTATTACTGTGAATCATTGAAGAGTATTTAGCTAAGAACTGAATCGTGCGCAAACTACTAATTCTCTTTCATGAGGAATGCCGAGCATGTCTTTTATGGAGGAACAGGTTATTGGCCACGCTCATCAAAGGAATTTAAATGTAACCTGTTTTGGAATAAATATGCAATCGGCATTGACATTTAATTAAATGTAAAGAAGACAATTTCCTGTTTATTTTTCACGTTTTCCTTCATGTGCGACTTCAACTTTAACTTCAATTAATGCGATTAGAATCTATTAGGTACTTGAATTAATTATCGCTGTTGCCTAATAGAGGTCAGTAGTTGTGTTATTTCAACTGACCAAGAGTACTGTCATTAGGCATTAATATTGAGTATGTGGCATTAGATCGGAGTGCTAGGTAATTTTTAATTCAGAGAGCATTTGCGGGAAGCATTATAATTTTGCGTTCATCTCAAGAAATCTGCTGCTGAAAGTCATCGTTTGCCTGTGGAGGCTTATGGGGAGCATGCTCTATCTGAAAAACAAATTGCAGAGATTGGTTAAGACGATTCCAAGGCAACGATTAAGACAAACAAGTTTGAAGCTGGAGAATTGGAGGCATTTCTGGAATAATATTCATGTCAGACGCTCAGAGAGTTGTCGGAAATATTAAATGTCAACGAGCTAAACGTTGGCAAATGTTTAAAATCGATGGGAATGAGCCATAATGACTGGGTCTCACATGAATTGAGAGTTAGACAATGTTAGACTACATGTTGCAAAACCAGTAAAGTGGAGGCACTTGGATGGGATGTCTTACTCCACCTGCCATTCACCAGAAGTTTATTACCATTTGGTTTGATCGATGAAGCATGGCCTTTCTGAGCAGCAATTTACATCTTTCGAAGATATCAGAACATGGCTCGATAATTGGATCGCCTCAAAGAACTTCAAATTTTCATCTGCGGAATTCATGTGTTTACCGAAAACTGTGGGAAAAGGCTGTAATGTCCGAAGAGCAATACTTTAAATAAAATATAATGTAACTTTTTTCTGAAATCAACAAGAATTTTGGTTGCCAAAAAAACAACAACAAAAAAAGCGAGAATTAATTAAACAAGCCATTAGTTACATTCTTCATTTCGACAGGTTAAAACGAACCCTTCAGTAGAGTTTACAACTTTAGAAAATACCCAATAAGAAGAAAATTCATTTTAGTGATTGGATGAAATTGGTCTATTGTCCAATAAAAAATATTAATTTTTTAAAGGGATATATAAATTAATTTTCTGTAAGAGAGTGGTTTTTATACAACAGCTTACTCCCCCAGGTAATTCAAAACGATATTTGTTTTAGAGAAATAACGTTTATTTCTCAGTTTTTTGGAAATAATCGAAGTAAAACGTACGTCCAGTTTTTTCTTTAATATCATACAGAGATATTTGGGAAGCGTACCTTCAGGATTTTTCTATTCCTTTCCTATTCTTTCCTCTCCTCCTAGTGTCAAGATATCTCCTCCTATTTTATTAGCCCATTGTTTTAACCATTTCCAATAGTCATTAATATATATCCCTTCCGCTTAACCAATGAGAGATATTCTTGGCAATTTGCCCCTCGTCCTTGTCTATATATTCTCTAGCATTAAGGATTTAATTTCTTTTTTACTTTGATCTCTCAACCCCTGAAGATCTTGGTAGCCGAAATGCGTATCCGGTATTTCATTTCTCCTTCTGGATTAGAGGTTCCCCCATTTTTGGTTATCATGGAAAGATGATTTAAGATGTTCTCGCAGGCGCATTTCGATAGATATCAGAAAATGAATGAAAACCTATTAGCATTTTGCTTTATGTCTATAACGGTGTAACTTACTGAAAAGTTTCCGATCGTCTCTCTAAAACGATGTTACATGTCCTATTTTACGTGTCCTATTTTACATGTCGGTGATATAAATATCTGCTTACTGAAGTCATTTGTTATTCGGATTAGATCTCTACAGAGCTCGCAATGTCAATCACTTCCAACATGGTACCATCACAGGGTCTATGAAACCTATGCAACAAGTCTATGTGCAAGGTTTCTGATATTTGGCAAATACCCCGTTCAAATGTAAGTGACGTCTATGTCAGCCCTTCCCCAAACAGCTGCCATAATGTAGGAAGCATATAGTTATCAAGAATATTTTCAAGGTGTGTCTAAAAAATTCGGTAAATAGACCGATATCTAAACTGCAACGTGGACTAAGAACGCGGATGGAAGTATATCTGTGCTGTACTTTCGGCAAATACTATTCGGGAAAGTTTTCTAAGTCGTTGAGATAGAAGGATCTAAGATGATTGCCCACTGGTGTGCTACTATCCATTTAAGAGACATGTCGAGAAACACCACCTAGAGTCGAATACAGTAAACTGAAACAGATTTGACTGCTGTGACTGTAAACTCGTGTGCTAGTGCAATGCACATCAAGTTTTGTTATAAATTGGAGAAAACGGGGAGGGAGACTCATGAAGCCGTGAACAGAAAATGTTTTTAAATTTGTTGCATGACAACGCTCGACCGCACAGTGCGATCCGTATGCGCTACTTCCAGTTTAAGCGCAGCGTAACTGTTCTCGAACATCTACCGTATACACCTGGATGTGGTGCTTGCAAAATTTTGTTTCCTCGCCTCAAAGGAGTCCTAAGACATACACATTTTGCAGACATATCGGACATCCAAAGACGTGTAATATCAGCGCTTTGATTGATTCCAAAACGTTCGAACTTTATAAACGTCAAAAGTGTATTTTGGCCAATGGCGATTACTATGAAGGTCAATAGACGTCAGTTTGTTTGTATATTCTGTTTTCTTTCCTTTCTGATACTATTCACTGAACTTTTTAGACATATCTTGTAGATAGTGTTGTGTGTTCATGTTTCCGTCAGCCGTATTTAATGGGCAAAGCATCAGATATAAGACCAGACTAACACTGCTGAACTTCAGTGTTGAAGTAACACACTCCAGAATAGAGCAGTATACTTTTAAGGTTGTCCAGTTTCAAATGGTTATTTTTGTGTACGTGATTTCGTTTTGAGGAAGGATTTTGTTCTGATGTATCTCATGAAATCATTTTGAGCCTTCTGAGACGATAAACAAGATGGTAAACCATATAAAGGAATTATAGAGCCTAGTAGATGTACACATCATTGACTAAAACTTTGCTTTTCCATTTTAGAAAATGAAAATTAATTTTTTTGAAAACACCCCCTTCTTCTTATTACGGTAGTTATTTCACAGCTAATCATTACAATTGTAATATTTGTCCCCATGTAACCATTTCCCCATTGCTCCACTAATAAGAAGAAAGTATCGATTGACGCGCGTAGGTCGTTGTACGGTGCGTGTGTGTGTTTAGGTCTATCTATTCGCTCCAGTTGCCACTATGTTTATTTGTAATTAAGGCGGCGTGGCAACGAGCGAACAAGGAAGATAAAAGTGTGGTCACGTGGTGCGGCCCCTTCCGCCCTCTTCCTCTAAATATTCCGTTCAAACATTAACACGAATGAATGGACTGAGAAAGTGACAGAGCGATATTAAGTCCCGTCAAATGTCATGGCGGCGAGGTCATGCTGGGAGAAGGGTGAGGGTGTCGATTGGAGGAACCACCATCATTATCGTCTAGCACCTGTGCATGAGGCTCTCTTAACCCCTTCTGATCCGTCACAGTTTATGAAGACTGACTGCGAGGGAGGGATTAACATTTCACTGTTTGTTAACCACCGTTGCCGTCAGACGGAGCCAACACTCAACTCACATCCCTCTCTCTCCCTCGGAATGATGAGTTCGATTTCCTTTTGAATAGTTCCCATACCCCGCTTAGGAGACCCCGCAGTTTAAATGCTTTCACCAAAATGTACTGCGCACGTGACTTCCATGCAAATGTAGGGAAAAGCAAACGTTGAACGTCAATCAAATTGTGGGCTATTGAAACGGACGAAAATGGGAAGGCGCGGGGAGACAAATTGTCTTTTCATCTTCTGCTTCTTTTTCTTTTGTGCGGGATGGGACGAGAGTAGGAACGCATTTGAATAATTCGAACAAATGATGTAGGGGACTAGAAAACAAATGAGGACCAATTATGGCGCTGGGAAATATACTGAATTTTAAAAATGAAAAAGCGAGAGAGGAGAGCGACTGACAGAAGGTCGTAGAAGGGTCGCAATTCGAAAGCAAATCGTTGATAATTTGGAACGATTAACGAATCGATAAACCGGTCGTGAGCATGAACGTGATGACAAGGGAATGATGGTCGGTTGATTTTTATCCCCCTCCTTGAGTTTTATGCTTCAAAGATTCTACATCAAATTGGTAAATTTCGTCCCAGTCTATAGATGAGCTTATAAAATCTGTCAACAAAAAGGAACAAGCAATAGAATCAGACCCTTACGCAAAAAAATTAGTGCAAAAATTTTTTTGATTGGAATATTGCAGATACTGCTCATGAGTTCATGTGATTAAAGCATCTACTTGAGCAACTTGATTATCATGGGGGAAAATAGAAGGAACTTAACTGACATTCCGAAAAGGGAGTCATTGTCGGGTGCTCTTTTTGCCTGAGCTACGATTGAAACATCGAAAGGTGGGATACATACAGTAGTCAAACCATTGGATAGTCTTTCTCTAAAATGACTGATTTTGACTCAATGAGAATCAATCGTGAATAAGACCGCCTTCAGTTACAATAGGATCCACATTGCAACAACTGGTTTTAATCAAGGCTGTTCCGATCCATATCGGGCAAAACCAAGCTCGTGAATTGAAGCGGATCCAAATCGGTAATCTGGTGTCTACACGAATACCCTGACTTCTGCAAAGAACCAAAAGTGGTTGTACAGTCGTGACTGGAATGTACTGACTGGACAAGTAAAGACTAGAAGATGGGCATATGGTCTGATGAATCACGATAAACATTGTTTTGTACCGACGGTAGCAAAAGATTTGGCCGGAGCCCATGAAACAATGCAACCAATAGATAAGATTCTGGTTGTGGTGTTTAATAGGGAGATTCTTTTTCCTGTTTGTAACTGGTCCCCTGATATTCATGGAAGGTCGAGAGCGTTCCACGGACTACTGAACATCGTTGTTACCAAGTCCATCCTACAATGCTGCATATTTGTCCTTCATGTGAAGGCTTTTTCATGAAAAACAGTGTGGCTGTTCATCGCGAACGGATGGTTCAGCAGTCATTCAGCGAGCACGAAGATTACTTCCGTTATTTACTCTGGCTGCCCCAGAGCCCTGATCTTAATCCCATAGAGAATGTTTGGAACATGTTGGAACTAAGTACATAACCGAGTGCAAGAACCTCTTTCAAAAAATACGCGAGGACTAAGGGACACTTGGTCTTCCACTGACTTATAAGTGTTCAAAACCTTATTGATTTTATCCCAATATGTCGCAATTCCGGGCCAAAAGGGGACATCCAATAAAATACTAAGCAGATATTTGTATTGTAATTCATTGGCTAGTATGTGTACGAACGCTTTTCCTAATGATTACGAAAGCATAAAGGCCATCTAAAATAAGTGCATTACGTTGATGGTCGCGCACTATATGGGACTTTTAAAATTACCTTAGAGAATGTATGCAGAACATTATTTGTAAAAAAAGCTGAAGTCGACATGCAACGTAGAATTTTCTATGGATTTATAAGATTTGAGCATCCCTTCATTTCATTTATGCATTTTCATTATATTCGAGTCATCGGAAGTCGTCTGCTCCCTGAGTGTGAAGGCATTAGCCTTCATAACCAGAATCGACATGACCATTCGAGAAAATACTGAATAGAGAAAACTTAGTTAAACAGGGAGAAACACCATTAATAGTAATGAAGAAAATTGGGAATCAATGGGAAAAAAAACATCAATAGCAATTCCACTCTTGACCGGAGGAAATTTTTAAAAAAGATTTATTTTGTTATAATCAAATTAATAAAAATTCTGTTTCTTACATAGTCAATTAAAGAAGATTCAAGGTTTTTTTTTTTTAAATAAAACTTAAGGACTTTTACCGATCACAGCGGCTACTGGTGGATGAAATTTTCATTATCTCAATTTGGTTGTATTGTCAGTGTTACGAGGAGTGCAAAGGCCATTTCCTGTCATTGACTCAAGTCATAACTCTTGGCAGGAAAGTGAACGGTGCGTGAATGTTTTGGAACAAGTGTAAGAGAAAGCTTCGGCAACTACAAACATTTTGTGTTTTCATCTTCTTCTTTGGTGTTTCCGGCCCGACCTTGGCAGAAGGAGACAAGACCCCAGCAACTTTATTCAGAAGATTCATCCAAAGCAATGAACCGAGAGCAACGAGACTTCCTTTTCCTTCTCTATCGATCCCGTTGAAGAATCGTCTTTTGAGTACACAGACGGAAACGTTTCCTTTCAGAGGTAAAGGGGGTGTCCGTTTAGACAAACTGTTGATTAAAATGTTTGGGTTCGGTATTTGAACGCATGCGTAATTAAGAGTATAACTGTTTGAAAATCACGTACATATGGAATACTTTGCTCTAGAAAAGTCACAGTATGATCATCTCGTGAAATGCTATCTTAACACTTGCTAGACCAGCAATCCAAAGTGAAGGATGAGGGTTTCCTCTTCCACGAATATAGAGGAAAACAAAATTGAGCAACATTAATCGATAATTCATAGCAATGGCGGAATAAGTCATTCATGTTTGTATGAGCAGTACGATTGTAGAAAGTTACCAATTTTTGTTTTACTCATTTATATTCAATTACTCATCATTACATAAGGTTCACATCAGTAGAATCAATGCAAAACGACTTTATAATGGTGTATATATGAACATGTTAGAATTTTAATAATAAGAAAAATAAATACGAAAACTGGAGCAATTGAGCATTGAAGACTAATACATATTGTAATACAGTGCTCCCTCTATATAACAGCACTCTACATAACGCCAAATTTATAACTCTACATAATTGCAAGTCCATATAACGAAGTTTTTTTTTCCGAAAATAAAAATTGCAAACTCATTCATGTCTGGAGTATTTATTTTCCGGAAAAAAACTTTGTTATATGGACTTGCAATTATAAATTTGGTGTTATGTAGAATCCCGTTATATAGAGGGAGCACCGGTATTAGAGTATTGCATTTGGTAAGAAAGCCACTGTGTCATCCTAAGTGATATATTCCGGACATAGAATACATATAACAGCTGCATTCATTTAACGGCAATTTTCTAACTATGGATATCTCAGTACACACTCTGGCAACCAGATGAGTGAGATAGTGCGCAATAGATATCTCAGTCAGTGATCGAAATGGACGTTCAGAACTTTGCATAGCTCTCTCTCTCTCTCTCTCTCTCCTCCAGTTTAAATAGTTTCGTCCTATTATTCAAATGATAAAGGGCTTCCATTCTCTCATCAGAAGACGGTATTTACTCAGAAACCGCAGTTTTAAATGCTCCCGAATTTGGAGAGGCATATAGGAATTATTCCGTATCTCAAGAGACAATTGCCTCGGACGTCACAAACGTTGTACACGATGTTGCAAAAATAAGGGATGTTTTTAACGATACAATATTTTTGTATTTCGTGATTGTGACAGAAGTAAAAATGGCGCAATCAATTAAAGGAACAGAGCAACGCGTAATATGTGCCCGCTTACTGTTGCCCGCATCTTCACGAGACGGATAGCATTCACGACCCCCTCCCCCTCCCTAAAAAAAAAAGGAGTGGCAGGTCTAAGGGAGTTAAGAATGAGACAGTCAGCCATTTATTTCTACAACCCATAAAATAGGCGCGCTAGCAAGGTTTTTGGTGCCGACTGATTGTGCCGAGAAATGTCCAGGAACGTGTGTGTTTTTTCTCTGGCACGCTGCTGACGAAAAAATGCGCTTTTAGCACAGGCGCTCTTGCGAAGACGTTGCAGGACAAATAACGTTAAGTTTTAGGTCATTTCCTTTATCAGCTGGTTCATTAGTGAAGACTGAAAGAAGAAGATGTAGAAGAACAACAACGTTAGTTCTTCCTTATTCCGCGTACAACGGTTTGACGAGAAATTCGCTCCAGATGATCAGGAGGGTTCTGTATTTCTGCAGATTACTCTAACAGATGATGGGTCGTGGTGTCACGATTTTAATTCGTACATCCGCCGTTCAAGTATGCAATTGCAGCACAGCGCGCCGCCATCGAAGAAATTCCGCATGCAGCCTTGTTGGAGGACGACTTTTGAGGGTCAAATCGGGTTATTCTTGGAAAGAACGATTGATGAACACCGCTTTCTACCTCTTCAGAATGAGGCTATTCCCCTGCTATAAGGGTATACTCCCACAGACTGTGCCCTTGTCGTACGACAGTTTCTTAACGAGACTTTCCACCAAGATGAATCGGACATCGAGAAGCGATCTCATAGTCCGGACTTTTTCGTGGGACTACATAACAGTAAAATGTAACAAAAGTATCAGTGATCATAGGACAGTGAATAAGAATTCACAACATTCCGTAGAATTCTGTAAAAAAATTCCTGCCAAAACGTTGCCCTTCGCCTTTAGGCTTGCATCTACTTCGACTTGGTGACCATCAACGGGAAAACAGAATTCACTATTTGTTATTCTAGAGCTCGTCATTCAGAGCCAGGCCGTCAACAGAGTTTTACTGCAATGTTCTGAGGCGTTTGAGGAGAACATTCGGTGAAAGCCTATCATCTCCACGACGATAATGCACACAGTCACTTAGCACTCCTCGTTCGTGGGTTAGTTTCTCGTAAGCACATGTAATCGCTCCCGCACCAGTCTTACTCGCCAGAATTAGCTCCTGCGCGCGTCTTCCTTTTCCCGAAGATGAAGCTCCACATGAAAGATCTTCAAACTTAGAAAATTTAAAGTACTTTTTTTATTAAACAGAACTGGTCCGCGAATTTTTTTGGTGCTATCTCGTATAAAGGGCCAGGTACTCTAAAACTGAAAGCTGCTTTTGAAAACTGAAATTTCAGAAAACAAAGCAATTTTGTTGTTGGGGTTCTAAGGACTGTAATCAATAACAGCAAATAACCGACGCCAGGTTAAAACAGATCTATCAAGCGCATCGGGCGGAAGCTTTCGTCCATTTTAATAGGCGGAGGAAGGCCTAAAATGAATGATTTCTCTTATTACTTGCCCCCTCCCACTCTTATTGAAAGTGAAATGGCTGCTGCACTTTTGACTCCGTGCAAGCTTGAAATAATGATGTCATTTGCAGGTAATTCCCTCTCATCTGGTGGAAAAGCGCCGCTCTCTCATTGGTCGGGTGGAACGACGCGTGCCACGGCTACCGGATTTCTGACCTTCGACAATCAGTAGTCGGAATTTAATCGTTCGCTTCCGCTAACAACCAACTTGCCTCCTCCTCCTCCATCTTTCCCAGTTAACTCCCTGCTTCCAATCTATACGTCGTCCTCTTTGCGTAATGACATTCGTTGCAGATTCATCGCTAATTTAATGGAAAGCGAGAGAAAAGACGAGGGAAAATGAGCGGGATGGAGGGTATGGGGGTTGGGGAGGGGGTCAACGAATGTTGCAATTGACAGTGAAAGAGAACGTTGTGTGGGTGGGTGGGGAAGTTAAGCTCTCGACTGATCGGAACCGAGGCACGACGATCGAAACCGGGCTCCCAAAAGCGTTTCTTGACTTCCGCTCCAACGACCAAAAGCAAAAGGGAAAATGGAAAGAGACTTCCGATCGACCGTTAACTCCCAACACCTGGGTTCACTGCAAAAGTTGAACTTCTCTTCGAAAACAAAAGGTTAAAACATAGCGGAAAATGAAATCGAATCTGTTTTTCTCCGTTAGAGTCTAGAGGTTTTTAATGTTAAGTCATCGAGAGAATCCTCCGATGCCAATAGCCGCAATCTTCAAAAGTAAATAACATTCCAATGACAAATGTTTACCAGACCACATAAACATTACAAGAATTTGACCTTCTTGCACGATTCCTCGTGACTACATTATGCCTGACGATTGCACGAGACTTAAAACTTGTGCAATGTAGAATACACCTACACAGTTACCTGACAAAGTTAAGCCTGAAATGGTGGCAAAATTGAACACTTTTGGGAAGGGTAACATATGCGCCATTACCTATACAAGTTTCTGTTATTCCCTGAAGAATTGGAAAGTGCAAGGAGCAAGGTGTCGTAAGTTCGGAAAATAAGGTTACAACGGACAACTTATTTAATGATATACATGTAGTGGTTATTTTCAACGTAATTGATGGCTTTCTTAGAAAAATAACCCCATTTACACAGCTTCACAATTCACAACGCAGAAATTTATTACAATGGAAACTGCGATGTCGAGCCATTGTCCATCACATTGATCACAACAGACGGTTAGCGGAGCGGTATCTAGAAGAGAAGTTGAAGGTCAAAATCGGACAATTTTAAGTACGTCAACTCTCCAGTATTTTCACTAGATTTTAGTAGAATGCTTCAAGAATTTTCTTCCATTCTACCCGAAGAGCGTTGATGAATTCAGTTACAGTTGTTGGCAATATGACCTAGCCCGGTAGTCCTGGCTCCAATGCATCCCACAGTTGTTCAATGGGATTTATATCGGGGTCTATGCAGGCTAGTCCATTTGTCACTATCCCAATTTGTATCACAATGTTTGCAGTACAGCATTGTTCAAAATGTCAATGTAAGTTATAGACGTCACAGTTCATGCTAAGGAACAAGTTCACCCAATCCCAATGCTATGACAACTCCTCCTCCGAACTTCACAGTGGGCACAACGCATTTAGACATAAAGCCTTCACCGTATTCTAAACCCATCCAGGCTGTGTATCGACATTCGTTGCTTCATAAACCATCTTTCTTTCTCTAAAGTCTGAAGTGGTACACGAGGCGGAACTGACAACAATTGTTCACTCTGCTTTGTAAACATGCCTGGCGTGCCACTGCGAAAGCGGAGCTGACAACAATTATTGTTCACTCTACTTTGTTTACATGCCTCGGGTAAACAAAGCAGAATTTTAGATTTCAATTCAGATCTGTTCTAAGCAAGGAAAAATATTCTCCAATGATCTGTATACATCATATAAAAATTATATTTATAATTGTGTATTCCGTGGAATTTTGTTAGATAATTAGCATGATCTAGTTGTAAATAAACATTGACGTATATTTCTAAGGTAAATGAAATGATGCTCAAATGTAGAATACACTACAAAGCATTTTTGTTCTGTGAGTAAGAATAAAGTAAGCCTAATCTAATGGTCATATCATCAATGCCTTTGCGGTTATACCAATTCTTTTTTGTTTATAACTCGACAGAAAAAATGAATTAGAGACCTCAAACCTAATCGCTTCTGATCCTCAAACCTAAATTTCATAGAGACATCTGAAACATCAACCCTTTGCACGTGCGTACAGGGTGTTGCAAAAATATACAAGACAGTACTGCTGGGTAGCCTATCCTCTCGCTTCAGGGGCCGCTTCATAAAATGATAATTGGGAAATTTTATTTTGTTAACCCATTTACGCCGAAATTGTTAAAAATGGAAATTGAGACTTCATTTCTTAAATTTTTATTCTGTAGCATGTAAAGATATAAAAAATAATTTACAAAGAAATAAAAAAAATACAAGAATATAATTAAAAAGGGACTTAAAACTAATAAAATTTAAAAGATTATTAAATGACAAAATTTTTAACAGTCCAAGAAATCTCAAGTCCATTGTTCTGGCAATAATTTTCATACCTCGTAGAAACGGATTTCATTGTTCACTCGGCACTTGTTTAAAAGGTGGCAATATGAAATGATAACGATGAAAAATTTTGAATTTTGAAGGTCTTGAAGAATTTGAATTTTGAAATTAGGTCCGAAAAGTCCAAAAATTCACAATAAAAATTTCGATGAAATGAAAACGCAGTCCAATAAATAGTCAATTATTTCATGATAATTAAAAATTAAACATGCTCCATGATAATTTTAAATTAAAAATTAATCTTAATTTTTAATTTTTACTTTTAATTCACTTAACAAGAGAACTAAGTAGTGACGTCAGTTCCTGTCCCGTTGCCTAGCGATTCCAAACTTAGATTTTATTTAAAATTATATGCTGGCGTCCATAGATGTAATTTTTTATATCTTTGTAAATTATTTTTATGTATGAAAGAAAAATCAGAAGAATTTGAGAGTGGAGGATTGACTTGATGGATTTCGTTCATAATCAGGCTGATAACTTTAATATGAAAGTGTAGGAAAGGTCTGTGTTCTACCTAAGTCATTTACCGAGAGCAAACGTGCAATGCAGAAAAACTACCAGGATGCAATGGCCATGGTGGCCAAGTTCGGGAAACCAGATCTCTTCATCACATTTACATGTAATCCAGATTACTGAAATAACATAACAGCTGACTTCTTACGCAACTTCGATGCATAGACCCGCGATAGTCTTTGCTTGAAATTGAGGGTATTTGTCGACAACCTGACTAAAAACTCGGTGATGGGGAAGGCGGTGGCATGGATGACCGTCATTGAGTTCCAGAAAAGATGTAATGAATTTTTAAGGCAAACCAATATAAAACGGAATGATTCTCAAAGGCAATCAAGCTTATTTGAATGTATCCATTTCTTCCAAGAATGCTTATAATCCTCAAAACATAAATTTCACAGGCTGTAAGCCTGCTTGCCTTGCCTCTAGTTTTCATGTAAAGGACATTTTTCATGTTGTACAATATAATCAGTGTTTTTTCGTTTGTAGGAAACAATGAAGGTTGGATTGTTGCTACATTGGAATGCTATTGTTTATTAGGAACTTTAGCTAAAATTTAAATTCTGGAATTTAAAATTACTTTTGTGTTACTCCTTCTTGGAATGTTTGCAAGATTTTATTCGTTTCTTAGAAATCGAAAATTCTTGGAATTGAAGATTTTCTTGAAAACTATAAAGGGAAAAACAAAAGTTAGCAGCACATGCTGATAATAACTGGTCTATCAGAAGGTTGAGAGGTAGGTTCGAGTGAAAGGTAGGCAAGTGGACAAGGCGTTGGATATTTGTTGGCAGTTGGCGCGCTAATGGTGGCCCTACTTTGGGCCAATATGTCTCTCACGATCATTGTTGCCAGTTACCGCGCAAGCGGTGGCCCTGCTTTGGGCCAACATGTCTCTCACCAACTCAAAAAAAACGTTTCTGCAAAAACAGCTAAAAATCCGCAATATTTATCAATATTGTTTAAAATGTTGGCATGATATTGACAAGCATGTAGAAAAAAATGTTGGCAAAGTGTTGGCTAAATGTAGAAAAAGTGCTGGGTAACTGCAGAAGAGATGATGGCAAAATGTTGGCCCAATTGTTGCAGCCAACGTTGGCTCTAATTGTAGGCCCAACGTCCTGCCAACTTATGCCCATCATATGTGCTCATTGGGGACTCTTCGCGTTGGGTTGTACTTGTAAAATTTCGAATAAATCGTTTTTTTTGCGCATATAAAAGGCGATGACTTAGGTCCGAAGGGTAGTAATAGGGAGATGTGTGTGCGGGTAGGGAATTTATTATCCATTAAATTCGAATATTTGAGACCCGCCTAAAGAGTCACCTTTCCAGGACCGGATTTAGCTGTGTGAGTGGCCACTTGGACTTTAAATCAGGGCCTGCACCTTTTGCTTCTACTTACCACTCGGGAGTCATTCAGAAGGATTTCTGGTGACGGGGATGGTGGGCATTAAATTTGTATCTGCAACACAAAATCAAATTTGTGTTGTGAAAAGAAAATTATTTTTGATCTAAGCAGTTTAAATGATAAGTTTAAATTTAAATGTGGGTAGTCTCCTTTTAATGGGGAAAATCGTAAAATTAAAATTTAATAAAAACAAAAAGATAAAGTCACCAATCTTGAAAAACGATGAAGAAACTTGTGAGATGGAAGAAAACTTAAACGATGCAGTCTATTGAAGATGTTGTTGATAGTAGAAAACGATAATCTTGAAGGAAGTGTTGGTTTTTAAATTACAAATGAAATTTTGAAGAGGGTGATCCAAATATTTGGGATAAAATTTATATAAAACGTTTTCGAGAATATTTCTCATCATCAGTTTGATAAAACATTTTCAAGATTGGTGACTTTATTTTTTTTAATGATGAAAAATAGGAAAGAAAATTCCGCAGCCCGGAATCGAACCAGGAACCTTTGGCTCGGACCGCCAACGCGCTAACCAATTGCGCCACTGCGACCATGAAAGCGAACCGCTATTTGCATGACCTTAGGGCTTGGTTAGAGGCAGCTACCTAGTTCGCCGGCTGGGACTATCTTTCCTAAGGCGTAAATTCCGGGCTGCGGAATTTTCTTTCCTATTTTTCATCATTAATTCGAACATCTGAGGTAGGCGTACCATTAAAACCCTCAGTGATCATCTAATGATTTATTCTTTATTTTTTTGTTTTTATTAAATTTTAATTTTACGATTTTCCCCATAAAAAGGAGACTACCCACAAAGAAAATTATTTTCTTTAAATGAACTGAGTGGCCAAAAGCCACGGGAAAGGTTGTCCCATTTGAAGATGTGCTGTGTATGACTTCCGAATGTTGCGGCCAGATTCGGCGTATGGCACTAGTGTAGAAACGATATCTGAGGAGTCTGTTTCAGACAGGTGTGTAGTGAACATGGCAGCACGTCGCGAGTTAACCGACTTTGAACGTGGGATGATAATCAGTGCAAGACGCTTTGCCTATCGAAGATTACACAAGAATTAGGGTTTCCGAGGTCCGAAGGATTCGGATTACACAGTGTCTAGAGTGGATCTTAAATGTTTCGCACGCGTAAACCGTCGCATAGGACGACCGCAGGTGTTGAATAACGGACGTCACTTCACCTCAGCAGAGCCATACTGGGTAATCGATGGGCTACTGTGAGGCAGATTACTGCCGATTTGAATGTGGGGCGTCAAGAACCCATTTCTACCAGGACTTTTCGGAGACAAATGCAACGCATAGGCTTCATTAGCCGACGACGGACTCGTGTCCATTTTCTGACACTTCGACACAGAGCCTAACGACTAGAATGGGCCCGCGAACATTATTACTGGAGCGTGGAACAGTGGCGGCATATAGCATGGTCAGATGATGCGGTTTCAGTTGTATCGAGCTAATGGACGCGTGAAAGTGTGACGTATGCCCCATAAAGCTATGGACCCTGCGTGTCATGCAAGAGTGTGGCTCATTTACGGTCAGTTGTAGCCTGTATTCAGTTAGGCGTGAGTCAGTATCTCTCCATAACGATTCCAACACCTCGTAAAGTCCAAGCTTCGACGTTTTGAGGGCAATTTAGTTTAGTAATCCACTCAGTTTAGTAAGCTGCCTAGTACCGTGCTTTATTAGAAGAAGTACAGGGTGTTCCAATTGAAATGGCCGCGTAAAAATCAGTAATTAAATTTATCCCAAGGGTCATGCAAAACTTTCGTTCCTTACGTTTGTAAGATTCTGCCTGAATTTTTCCATCGTCATCTGCAGCGTTTTCGACGAGTTGTTGCCAGTTAAGGAAAAAAATGGTCTCACCATAGAAAAAGACACAAGCTATAGTAGCCTGTCTTTCTACAGGATGATTCAGTCCGTCGGCTACTCTCCAAATACGCATAGATAATAAAACTGTTTGGGGTTAATCATACGAAAACTTTGCGAGGCTCAGTTTTCTATACTTGAGAAAAGATCAAATTTGCTCTCTCCCTTCTTTTCCCCTTTTATGCTGGAAGCTTTTGACTTCCTCATTTAATTTGATACTTAAATGATAAAATTTAAATTAGTAATTGAACTGAGAAATTGTAAAAATTTAAATTCATTTTTTGATTAAATATATGAAATTAGAAAACTCGCATAGATTTTTCCGTTTTAGCTGCAGAGTTTCTCTGACCAATACACGTTCTTTCTCTTTCCTTTTCAGGCACATAAGTTTTTGCCAGTCGTCTGGAGTTTTGATAGGGAGCTGAAGGCAGACACGTCTGACTCCTCTGCATCATGGTTTGAAGGTCAAGTATGCAAAATTTCATCAAGATCGGAATAAAACTGTAGATTTGTATAAGAAACAAACAAACCCACAAACAAACATCCTTCTTTATACACAGGGTCTTTATAATTAATGTTCCATTTTGACATGGCCATAAAAAAAAACTACTGGACCAAGATTTATAATACTTGGTAATATTATACAAGAGGGCATGGGAAGTTCATACCCACCCAAAAAAAAATTAGTTCAAAAGGTCACCACCAGCATGGAATGGCGCTCTATGCAATATTCGTATACGAAATTAGACACAGTAATCCGGTGTAGCCTGCTTTCAGTAAATGGTGGAGGCCACATACAAAATGTAACTAATTTTAGTAACGAATAAAGACTTGTTAACCTGTGTCTTCGTGTCTAATTTCGTATACAAATATTGCATAGAGCGCCATTCCATGCTGGTGGTGACCTTTTGAACTAATTTTTTTTTTGGTGGGTATGAACTTCCCATGCCCTCTTGTATAATATTACCAAGTATTATAGCTTCCCTGACCTGTTTAAGTTCATTGGTTTATCTTTGTTTCTACTAAAAAACTATTCTACATGTTATGGGGCCCCCCCCCCCCGGGGGCGCCCCGGAGGGGGGGTGCATTATTTTCGAACTTTATTTGTAATTCTTTTGGAAGGCCTGAACTTTGCTCCAAATAGGCCCTCTTGTTGAAAAGGCCTGTTGGGGAATCTTCCGAATTTTAGAAGCCTGTTGATTAATATTACGGATTTTGGAGGCCTTTTGCTTAATCTTTTCGATTTTGGAGGCCTAGTGACGAATCTTTTCGATTTTGGAGGCTTAGTGTTTCCATAAGTCATGTTGTTTCCATTGTCTAATTTCGTAAGCTGTACGCTTTTCTAAACGTCGGTGCGCATTGATCCGGCTGATGTGATGCTTTAGAATAAAAGGACGCCCATGGAAACCTAGGATCCTCTGTTCCTTTGTTATCTGTCACTCGCTGATGAAGGGAACATAGTCTCCGAAATCTACATTCCGGTTATTAAAGAATTTTTATGTGAGTTTGTGCTCTCATTAATTTTTATTCTTATCCTAGATTTAACCTGTTTTATTGTTTCCATGTAAGATAATTTTACGAGGGGGGTCAAGCTAAAGTTAGAAAATGGGATCCATTAGAAAATGCAACGAACCTTGACAAAACTGACATTTATCAATGAGTTCTCAATGCACTTGCGCCACTTGCTTGGAAATACGGGGATCCCAGGAATAAAAGGTTTCATCATGAACCAGCGATCACTTGTACACCGCTTTCATCACGTTGTCATCTCTCTGATGGACAGAACCGAGCACTCCTGACGTTATTTCGTCAACTGTGATTCGGCCGAATCAGAATGTCCACGGCTTCAATGTTTCCGGTGACACAACTATCGTTCTCTTTCAGGCCAGTCTGCATCGTGTAAAAAGGCACCCCTTTAACGTATAAGAAATGATAAATGACCGCAAATTTTCCTCGGAGTAAGGTTCCAGCCGATCCGCCATTTCCAAAGCTGCTGGGTTCTCATTATTACGTCAACGAAAGCGAAGGTTTGGGTCAGAAGAACTCATGAGAGAGAGCGCTATACAGTGGCGGTATCCTCTCTAGTAATCCTCAATATTACTAGATTTATTCAGTAGCGGAAGAATGGAGCTACTTATTGATTTTACAATATCCATCCCCTTCATAATTTCTGCATTTTTTGAGGTAGAAGGTTGAAATTCGGAATGTAGCTTACTAAGGGCATGTATACCTTTACTATTTAGTTTGGTTTTGATTTGTGCACTGGGGTCGAAATAACGGGGTGGAAGTTAGAAGGGACCAAGTGATCGATGTGGTATTTAGTTATATAAAGGAGTGAAATTATGCAGATTCCTCTAGGTAAAATCTACACTACTATTAAGTTTGGGCCAAATTCTCCCAGTGGGGTTATAGCTATGGGGATGGCAGTCACTTGTTCTTTAGAACGATGGCAACATAAGGCATGTGATATATCATTCGATCGAAAATGATGAGAAAGGAAAGAAGATAAGGTTATTTTATATGTTCTAAATATTACGTTCGAGAAAATCAATTTTTTGATGAAAAAAATTGGGAGGTAATAAGTGCAGATGAAAGGATAAAAATAGATGAACTCAGAGCTTCCGCTATTTTTATATACCTTCCTCGGGAGGATTAATTTCTTGCTTTCATCCCGCATTTTCTATCTTTAGCTTAACTCCCTCTCGTACGCTGTACGGTCGAAGATAGCCAAGGCATGGTTCATCTAGTTCTTCTCAAATGCGGGAACGGAAAAACCCATTGTTAAGAGGCCTTGTTCTAATGTGTTAAAGCGATCAACGTGCCAATTTTCTATTTAAAGTGTTTGTGTAAATACCGTTGATTTATCTTCTGCCATTTTTGCTACCAGTGCTAATATTAACATGACAACTGTTTTTAATTTAATGAAAAACAAGACATGAAATGTTGTCCAGCGAGGAAATGTTGTCCATAATCACACTAACGAGGAATGTCGTTGGGAATTTATGCACCAGCAATTGACGATGACATCGGATCTTTGCAGTTAATGACCGCCGCTGGAGTTCCGCTGGCGTCAGAGCAGCAAACGCCACTGAATAAGTAGCCCCACTGTGACAGACGGTCGCATCACGACGGCACTTTAAAATACTAAATAAGTATCGACCACACAAGGGTATATTCTATAAGATGGAAATACCTAATTATCATAGCAATTTTTCTTCTTGTCTTAATAATAATTTTGACATATACTTTAGAAAAAATAAAAAGTAACACATACTGAAAATGCAAAAAATGAAACAAAAAGGGAAATAAGTTGAAGCGAAACTATATAATTTGTCAATTTAATGTATGCATCACTACAATTTCAAGTGAGCACAAATAACTCGTTTTATAATTTATATCAAAAACCATAAAGAGATGTGAAAAAAAATGTTCTTCATATTCTTCGGAATTTATATAGATTTTTTATTCAGATAAGTAAAACGTAGAATACTGGATACCAGAATCAGTAAATAGTATAAAAAATTCCATTACATACCACTTTTCTACAAATTCAAATTTTCATTCTCAATATTCCAAGATCACTGTATAAAGCTTACCTAAAAAGGATAAAAGAATGAATTACATAAATAATCTGTCTATCTAATCTACAGATAGATAGGTAAATCAATTACACAGATAAATACAACGGTTCACTACACTAAACAAACCCAATTAGAAATCAAGAACAAATGAATAAAAAATGTCTACACTTTTGTGGTACATGCACTGGTCAATGAATTAGAAACACCTGTTTAATATTTTATTGGATTCCCTTTAGCCCAAATTGCAGCATGTAAGCAAAGTGGCAGAAATTCAATAAAGTGTTGAAGCACTTTAAGTTAATGAGAAGCCCAGACGCTCACCACACATTTTCTTAGTTTCGCAGATCTATTGGAACGAGATCTTGCTGTCGTATATGCCGTTTCACTATGTCTCAAACATTCTCTATACCTCGTAGATTAAGATCTGGACTCCGGAGTGGTCATGGTAAAAAGTCATTTTCGTCTCACTAAACCATTGCTGAACCGTCTGAGTTTCACTGTTATATTAGGGGACCAGTTCCATTCTAGCAGAGCAGAGGAAGCTATTAGGTTGGGGCAAAATTTATGGCCGATTGCATTTTGTAGATGTAGGCGAGTCGGTATGCAAATTATTTCTCGACTAATACAGCCAGATGACCATCAGTTCTTCTCTTTAAGGTGAAGCTAAAAACTTGTTCAAACGCCTTACGTTATGAAAGATTAGATCAATTCTCCAAATCCTGACTACACAAGAGAAACCTTGATATGTCATCAAAGCATGGGATGACGGGGCAACTTCTCAACGTACAACGCGCAGATGGGATGGCGGCAATACCACTGTTGAAAATGAGGACGGTCGCGGCCGTCCATCGAAAGTTGAAGACCACCAATTGAAAACATTAATCAAGACCGACCCGCGTAAATCCCGCGAGAAGTTATCGAATAACTCAAGGTAGACAATTCGGAAGTCGTTCGCCACTTGAAGTAAGTTGGAAAGGTGAAAAGGCTCGATAAGTAGCTGCCCATGTTGCACAAAAGATGGTATAAAGACCATAAAACCTGGACACCCGATGTCTAGAAAGAGTGATATGGTCGGATGAATTATCCATCACATTATTTCCGACGTCGGGGCGAATTTACGTTTGGAGAAGCCTCAAAGAAGCCTACCGTTTAGACTGTCTCATTCTTACAGTAAAACACGGTGGCGGATCTGTAATGAGTTGGAGGGGCCATTTATTACACTAGTCAACACACTTTTTGGCACAAAGACCACAGATAATGTTCTTAGTAGTAATTTGTAGGTAGAATCCGAATCTGCTTTTAGATTTTTTTCTATCACGTCAAGTTTCAAAGTTATGCACATCGAGATTTCTATGTTAAAGTAATGGGTGAAGAGAAGCGGCTACAACGTTAAAGTATCCATATTTTGGGGCCGCAAGGAAATTTACCAGGCCCCAAACACTGAATGATTTAAAAATGTTTCAATGTAAAACGAGAAAGCTGTGCGTGCTAGAGAAATTTAAAAATTATATTTGTAATCAGCAGAAAAAAATACTACCAAAAAATCACCCACTTTCATTTTGTGCCAAGAAAAATCTTAAATTTTGTTGCCTAGTGTTATTATTCAGTCGGTCCAGTTATTATCATCAGTGGTCGAATTACTGCTGACCGATACTGTGACATCTTACGCAATTAGGTTCATCCCATGGTCGATTTTGTTCCTTGAAAACAACACCACTTTTCAAGATGACAATGCACTCATACACACTGCCAGAACGGTGAAATCTTGGTTTGAAGAGCACGATGGCGAAGTCCAGAATCTTTCATGGCCCATTCAATCGCCAGATTTGAATATAATCAAACCAGTATGGTCAGTTTTGGAGAGGCAATTCCGAAGCAGATTTCCTCCTCCTTCATCTCTTCAGCAATTGGCAAGCCGTTTGGTTGAAGAGTGGTACAAAATCCCAATGGAGACTATTCAAGGATTGTATGAATCAATTCCCAGAGGATTAGAAGCTGTACTCAAGGAAAAAAGAGAAGCCTAACACCTTATTAATAAACAATTTGTAACTTTTCGCTGGTGTTCACATTATTTTGTCCAACCCCCGTAGAAGAATATTGTCGGAGAGGAAATGAAGATGGCTAATCTGAAGAAGAATTAGAGAGTGAAGACGACCATACAGAAAAATGTATGCCATCTAACAAATCGATTTTAGAGGAACAAATGTATGCCGTCATTTATCCCGTAGGGGGATAACGTTCCACCAGTTCTTTTTTACATTGTTATGAAAAATTATATTCGTTCTTGTATACAAACGACAACAATCCGGTATTTTTCTGAAATGACGATAATTTTTAATCACCTTCTCTCAGGCTTGATTCACAACACTGCACCAATGGGGTTTCTTTTCATTCCTGGATAATACGTTAAAAATCCTTAGATCGGCCTCGGTGGTTCAGGGGTTGCATGATCGCCTCTGATGCCCGAGGACGCGGGTTCGACCCCGGCCGAGGACGACGAGGATTTTTTCAGGGGGAAAATTCTGAGATCACGCACTTCCTTCGGAAGGGAAGTAAAACCGTTGGTCCCGTGTAGTCGTTTGCCGGCTGCACGTTAAAGAACCCCTGCGAGGCAAAATTTGCGGCCTCTATAACGCGGTCCTGAAATGACCATAGCAGTTGAAAAGGACGTTAATACCAAACAAACCAAACCAATCAAAATCCTTAGAAATCGTAATAACGAGATTTCACTGTACATACTTGAATCACATGACCGTAAACTATTTTGCGTAGAATCGGGTAGAGAAATGCACATATGTTTCTCATTCATTGGCCAATGTGCGTAAAAAACATAAAATTAAAAAAATTATGACAATGCATACAAATATTAAAAATATAGTAATGAAAAGAAAATTATAACAGGTTCCAAAATTCAAAAGACCCTTTCACTCCGTGGATAGTTATTTTATTAAATTCCTTGTACAAATTAAATTTTTATAAAGTTTAATTTGACTCTTAAAGTAGCTTAACTTTTAAACTATATTTAGTGATTAATCAATTTCCATTAGGCTTTGGACGTCCAGAAGAGTTGGTAGGGGACGGATATAGGCCCTTTGCCTCATATTTCTCCCTGTAAGCAGTCTCCCGCTGTTCACCTTTGTTCGATATGAGCATTTACTTCTAATTCCTATGGAAGAAGATGAAGACGAAGGAAAAGAAGATGCCTACTAAATAAAATTTGTAGCTGCCTTCTCCTTCCCTCACGTTTCCATTAAATGTAAATGGATGGAAAGGGACATTAAAACTTCGGGAGAAGAGCATCCCTACTAGCATTTTCCTTATTATTGGGGGTAATTTTCGTCTGTGTGTGTGGAAAATGGCAGTGGTCGCCCGTTATTAATGAACACCATAAACCAGAAGAGCTAAGGTGTCCGTCCGTCCGTTGCTAGTTTAGTCGATGGTGAGAAAGAGGCGAGCGCCCTCCCCGGCCACTTCTGCTACTAACCGACGAGAGATTTTTAATGAATGTCATTCCTCAGATAACTTCTGCTTAAGGGCTAAGCAAATTAGATCCCCTCGTTGTATCGAAAGTGACTCTGGATTTACACGCCAACGATTCACCCACTCTCCTCACAAGTGCGCCAACTTTTCCTCGTCAACCAAGTAGAGTACGTGATTTAACAAAAAAACGTCAGTCTGGTTCTTCTTTTTTTTTGCTTTTTGAATTTGATTCTGCTGACATCATCTGAATCACTTAATCAAACGAAAAGAAAAACAAAAACAACGTCAAAGAAGGAAAGATTTCTATACAGATGCAAAACATAGATAAGTCATAAGCCAAAATTTTGTTCTACTATGTAGGCTTGACGGTAACATGTATGCTTACAAAATCCGCTCGAACTCGTACTTCGCTAAGATTACCGACTTTATAATTGTACTAGCTGATATCCCCGGCGTTGTTCGGGCTCTTTGTTTGATGAAATTTTGTAATATCTAAATGTGAATATACAGTAAAAATGAACACATGAAAAAAGCTTAGAATTAATACAGTAAAATTTTTACTGAAAAACCGAAAAGAATTCTTTTAAAATGCTTCCATTAGATGGCCCTCTCCAACTATAGCCCTCTAGCATTCTATCCGTCTTGGAATGTTGTGTATACCTGAGTGAGTTTTACGTAGTGCAGACGAAAAATCGTGTAGAATAATGCATGTGGTTTCGAAAGTAGGAGGAAATAGAATGAAAATGAAACAATAGTTTGATCAGCCCTTGGTGCTGCTGTAGTTTTTCTATTTCGCTCGCTATTTTTGTTCTGAAGATTCCTTAGATCTTTCAGCAGCAGCTCTCTGCCTCTTTCTCACTCTATTGGCTTCAGCTTGTTCAGGAGTTTCAGCAGCCCGTCTTGTAGCACCTCTTAATCACCTAATTAGTCGTCTAATTTCTACTTCAAATATTTAATATGCCATCATATCAGCGTTAAGCTGGTTTCACATAGAAAACAACTGGCTTAGAATGCGTATAATGGCACCTCCGCGAGCAATTTGCGTGGAGAGGCGGATTCCGCTGAGCATTTCACAATAAAAACTTTTCCGCATAAGCTGTCTTCTGATTGGTTTCTCTACGTAGCATCCTCTTTCGCAAAATGGATTGTGCTCATGAAATGCTATCGCTGCTCATCGAGCGAAAAAACAAAAGAAGGCGTTAATTTATGAAATATATTTTAGTATTATTCAAATTTTTATCTTCTCCCGCTTAAGATTCTACCTGCATGCTTTGCATTTCACCTGCTTCCTGATTGGCTGAAGCAAAGCGGTTCCGCAAGATTTCAAGACCCTCTTGAAGTGAAAAATCCGTTTCCGCAGTCCTTGCGGAGCGGATACGCAAGATTTGCGCGTGAATGTGAAATGCCTCAATTTTGCGGAAAACGTCCGCTTTTGCGCGCGGATTGCGCTTTCGCGTATTTTCTGTCCGAAACAGGCTTAAGTGTCAGCCTGAGAGACCTAACAGACTTTGAATAGCAGGTGTCAGCCTTAAGGAAACAGCGACTCTTACAGTTTCAGAAATGTTCGCCACCGCCCTGAGGACGTCCCACGAGCCGTAGATGACAGACGTAAGCGAACGATCACTAATAACAACGTAATACAATGCTGGAACGCAGAAACCGCTGATCTCTTTTACACGACGGATTTACAAAAGAACGCTTTTGTTGAGTTCCTCTCCTATCAGAACAGGAATAAAAAGTTTGGAATAAGCGTGTGATATCAAGTTTTAAGGATTGCTTGGTCTGATGAGTCTCGTTTCCAACTGCTCTGGACGAAGAGCCGTGTTTAGAGCAAAGTGATAGTTTGGGGAGCCTTTTCTTGCCATTGTCTCGATTCCTTAATCAGAGTTCATTAAAACCTTAGTAATACCAATACTTAAATATCATCGCTGACCAATGTATCCTACATGACCACCGTGTTCCCGCAGGATAATGGAATCTTTCAACAGGGTAATGTTCTAGATCATAAGGCCTGAATTGTCAGCGACCGGTTCGAAGACTACACAGGGGACGTTGCAGTGTTCTATTGGACAATGTAATTTACCCGACCACAATTACTGGGACGAACATATAGAGCCAAGAGCATGACTACTGTTTTGTATTCCCTTGGAACTTTTCAGGCATTTTGTGAAGAAGCAGCCAAGCACACGGAGAAGCGACATCATATTAAGTAGGGTTTCTAACAAATTGGCCGATGAACATAAGTCAGGAATTTGCTTTAATAGGTAATAAAGTCCCATGGATTAAGAATATCACAAGTATGTGTGTTTTGTCCGCTAGATAAGACAAGTCAGCGAGTGCGTAAGTCGAAGCAATTTCATTAGCTAAGAAAAATGAAGAGGAAAAGAAGAGAAGGAAGGAAAAAGAATCGGAGACACCGAAACGAAAGGAATGCCATCAGTCATTCAATGAACTAAAGCGATTCATCAGATGCGACCCATACACCAAAAGGGTTTCCACGGAAACATGAGTGTAATGTGTCGAAGGCAAAGGGTGGGCACACGAGCAATGCTTCCCGGGGGATAAATTTCCTCATGCTGACCATGACCATATAACAAGAGAATTAAAAGAAAATAAAAAAAAGCCTATGTGAATGCCTTCCTATACTCTTGTAAGGATTGTTGATTAACTCGTGACAACTTATCCCACAACCTGGGAAAACATGCCCTAGGCGATTTTCCAAACTAAATGATGAGCCGCCTAACATTTCGTTTGAAGTATCTGACCTGTCTCACTCTCTTCTACGGGAATGTCCTCTAAAGAGATGTTCAGCCATGCAGTCTCGGTAGCCGCCCATAATTGCGTGAGTGTTGCAGGTGCAGGCTCTTGTAGACGAATGGATCATTCGGTAAATCCCAAATATGTTCGATGGGATTCTAGGTAGCCAATTCATTCGTTGGAATTGTTCAGAATGCTCCTCAAACTAATCGTAGTAATGTTGGCCCAGTGATATAACACATTATCCGCCTGAAACATCTCATTGTTCTTAGGGTACATGAAGGCCATGAAGGGCTGCAAATGGCCATCAAGCAGCTGGAAATAACGATTCCCAGTCAATGGTAGGTCCAATTTAATCAGAGTACCCAAAGCCTGCCATATAAACACGCCCACACTGTGATGGAGCTATCACCAGCTTGCATAGTGCCTTCTTGACACACGAACCCTACCATCAGCTTACGCCAACTTGAATCATGACTCATCGGACCAAGCTATATATTTCAAGTCATCTAAATATGTTCACGAGCCCGGGCGAGGCGCAGCTTTCGATGGAGTGCTGTGAGTAAAGGCACCCTTGTTGGTCTTCTGCAGCCATATCCCAGCAGTATCAAAATTTCTCTGCACTGATCTCATATACACGTTTTTAGTACGCCCCTCATTGAATGTGGCTGTTAGTTGACGTAATGAAGTGTGTCTATTACAAAGGACCATTCTGCTCAGATGCCGCTGGTTACGATCATTTAGCAGCCGTGGTCGGCCACTGCGCTGTCCATGGTGGGAAATAATGCCTGAAATGAGGCACTCTTTATTCATCCTTGACACTGTGGACTGAAGAATGTTGAATACCCGCACAACTTCAGAAATGGAATGTCCCATGCGTCAAACTACCATTCCGCGTTTAAACGCTGCTAATTTTTATCGTGTAGTCATAATCACGTTACAAGAGGTTTCAGACGACTGGTAATATTTATACACCTACGCGATACAAGCGACACCTGAAAATATGCATACGACTTTTGGCACTTCAGTGTACGTAGTTGAGAATTTACAGTTTTATTTTCTATACAAATAAACACGTAGATACCGAATTCTCTCGAAAATAATTTTCTCATTTCACCAGAATTCGCAATTCTAGGCAGATACGCCTACTCTTGTGGTACCAAGTCCACCTTTCATGTCTATGTTCCAACCATGGATCTAAATTCATAAATGCGCTTTCTAAATCAGTGAATGTTGCTTATTCCAATGAGCATGCAAACATAGCAAGTTTACTGCGTTCTTTATTTTAAATAAAAGTTTAACAAGTCAGGGGTCAAAAAGGGAAGCAATGATGAACCGGAACGCTCGGAGCGTTCCGGAGTATAACTGTGTGCAGTGGACGACACCAAACGAACGAGCTGGAACGATGGTGCCGATGTCATGGACGAACCAGAACGACGTTCGAGTCTATTTCGAGCCGCGTAATAATTCGTTTAATTCGCTAAACAAAAGATTTTCTTGTATCCCCGCTTTAGAAATTCATAACAACGCAATTAATGACGACCCCTTCACTTTCTTAAGGAAGATTCATTGTATTGGGAAAAGTGACAGGTATTCGCGGTGTCATTTAGGATGTGAAGATCTATGATAATGTAAATTGAAGATTTCCTAAGTAAATTGGCCGCGTCAGAGCCAAATCTCTCTTCTTATAATTATCCTAATAAAGAAGTATTCATTAAGCTCTCTTAAGTAATTCCTAAGTATCAAAGCTATCGTGTAGATGTGGCGCAAGTATGAGTTCCCAACGTGTAGTTACCTTGATGATGATGACAACTTTAAATATTAATCCCTATTTATCCCTGCCTTCATATTAAACAAAATAAATTAGCCCAGAGGAATGCGTTTTCATTATACACGGAACAATGTTAGCGTCAGTTTACCGTTGCTTACTTTGTCACCAACCCGCTTTTAGAACATTCAATTAGAAATTCACGTCCTGGGCTGTGGCTCAATACCACCCTCCGCCCAAATTTTTTTTCATTTTACTTTTTTCTCTTTTAATAATTGTACAACTATCAAAGAAGAAAAATGGACTGCGATTAGTCTTATTAGCGACGCCTTGCTTTTTCCCATCGGCTGCGGCGATTAATTTTGACGCATATTTCCAAAAACCTTCCGTAATATATTAAATTCCTATTTCTACTTAATATCACTGCTTTCGTTTAAATGAAGGTGAAATTTCCGGAGAACCCGCCGTAAAGTGGCTGAGCAACGACGCGAACAGCCTTTGTCTCTCCCCATTAAAAGGGCCCCCCATCGCCGTCTCATAACCACCACCTCTCCTTCCTCAGTTCCACGGAATAATTTTCATCGCTTTTGAATAAATTTAGAGAATGGAAAGTGGAGGGCCCCCTTTTTCCTCTCTCTCTCTCTCTCTCTCTTTCTTTCTTTTCATTTTTTGAATGAACGGCATCAGGGTTTTGAGAATGAAAATCCGATAAAGAGTGGCGAGCTCTGAAAAAGCTCTGCCTCGCTGGTCATTTAATAGTGAGAAATAATGATTGGAGGCAAAGCCGTTAGAATGTACAACGAACAAAGATCTTGTTAGAAGAAGGGGAGTTGAGAGAGTTGTGGGTAGAAAAATGTGTGTGTATGTGTATGTAGTTAAGCAAGAGTTTGGAAATGTGGAAGTGCCGTAATCCACTAGCCTAGAGGTTGTTGTTGCAGTTGATGTCGTTGTTCCTTTTGCTTAATAAATGAAATGTCAAAGTTTAGGTTGAGTCTACTTAAAGAGAAAACTTAAAAGAACAAGACTCATGGTCTTTGCCTAAACATTCTTCATATAAAAGCTTGATATGACTGTATATCCAAGTGAAAGGGGAAATCTCGAACTGCACTCTTTTATACACAATACTTATGCTTACATCTAAGTATGTAGATTTGGAACGAAGAACATTACTAGGCAAAATATTTCGAAAACAACTTTTTATTTTCAGAACAACTCTTTCAAAGTTTATTTTTAATAAAACATGCGGAGAGACTGACATGAAGTAAATCAAATTCTCTACAGTTACGTTGTGTACGAGATCACACACTGGCCAGTAAATTAGAAACGTATGTAAATTTGTTTTAATCCGTTTTTATCCAAAATATTTGAGGTCAACCGTGAGTTAAGCGTGAACTTATTTAAGAAAGAGATGGATGAATATAATCACAGAACTAGATCAGCATGGAGAAAAAGAAGGACTAAAAGACTTCCAAAAAGGACCCGATTTTGGTGCTCGTCTAGCCGGCGCCACAACTGAAACAACTGGATTCTCGAAAGGTGCGATATCCAGAGTACTCAACAGTTGGAACAAATGATTCATAGTCTTCGTCTGAAAAGGGTAACTGTAGCTCAAAGACAATCGATCATTTTTAATTTCATTGTAAATGTTCTTATAAACTCATCTATAAGAGTACAGGGTGCCCACAAAAGAACGTCCTCGTTTTAGTTCACTGTCTGTCTGAGATAGTTGAGCGCCAAGTGTCACTGTTTCTAATCTAATATTCGTGAAATTCTATAGTTTCGAATGAGGTTCGCCGATTTCTGAATGAGTCGTGGTGGGAACAAGGACATATCTCTCCATCACTGGCCTTTCCGGTTACCAAAAAACATGTGACTTTTTCCTATGAGGATATGCGAAAGACGTCATGCTTAGCCTGCCATTGCCAGGAAACTTGGACGAGTTAAAAACTAGAATCACAGCCGCAGTGGGAACTGTAACGAGAGAGTGTGTGGAAAGAGTCTGAAATATCGTATACTGAGGGGCACATCGAACATTTGTAATATTCGCGAGTTTACTTTCCCAATACTTTTAAATACACAACTATACCGTATCAAACTTAAGTGGATACAATTTGTTTTGTTGGTGACTTCATTTATACTAATTGTAATATCTTTGAAATTCTTTCTCCTAAAAGGCAATCGAAAAATTTTATAACTGTATATTAATTTTATTTTATTCCATTTAAATGCATTTATATATTTACCTTATTCCTTGTGAACGCTTTTAAAAAACTACACACAATTGTGCCGGTGATTATGACAGAAAATGCAAGTCAAGAAACTACATTACTTGCATCATGTTTATCACTTCTTTTTAATTTTATCTACGTAGATTACAGTAAAGGAAAGCCATGTAAATAGTTAAAATCTTTACTTGTTAGCGGCTTGATAGTTTTTATCGTTTATGTATAATCGCTGATAGTTTTTATCATTTTCGCTCATTTTCTTTGTAATTGGTTATTTATCATTCACTAATACTTTCTTTGATTTAAGTATGTTATTTGCATAATAATTGTGCTAAGTTTTAAATTTAATCTATGAGGTCGAATTCTGGAATGATTCAGATTATTTAAAAATTCCGCTGGAAAAATTGCATGCCATGTTCGTATCATTTATCAGTTGATCACAACTACAATGCATCTTATTTTCACCTTCAACTAATTCTTCGAGAATATTCTCATTAATTTCAGTACAATCTTCATTTTTAGAACAAAAGACAGCTGACGAATTGTAGGACTGATTGTCTCTTCAATCATACAAAAGTATTTATTTCTATTATTTCAATACGCAGGTGTTATAACTTATAAATGAACCAAAACCGCACATTAGGAGAGTTCAAATCGAGCTTATTTTTAGGCTTTTATATGATCACATGATTTTATGTAGTGATGTCCGTTGGATCCGGATCCCTGATCCGGATCTGAAAATCTCCGGATTCGAATCTAGAAATATCCGGATCCGGATTTCGGATCTCGGATCTCGGATATCGGATCCGGATTTCGGATCCTTTCGCTGGATGCGTATTAAGACTAATTAGGACTTAAGAGGACTAGGCTATCACTTAATAAAAGCTTTTATAAACTGCTTTCAGAAAAAGTTTGCATATACACAATTTCCTGATATAGGATCCGAATTTCGGATCTCGGATCTCGGACCTAGGTCCGAAAAAAAGATCCGGATACCCGGATCTTGACATCACTAATTTTATGTTCCATTATATGTTCCACAATAACTTGAAAACGGGTGGAAATAACTTTTTCAAATTCTGTTTTCATAAATATGACCATCCAGGCTCGGCTGTATCAACTTTTCAGGCTTTTTCGTGGACTCCTTCAAGTTGATTGCAAAAAGTGATCGTAAAGAATACCAAGATAATGGCATGTCATATAACAATCAATTCGCTAAGAATAAGTAGATTCTTTATCTTTTAAGCATTGTTAACATGTGCACGCGCACATGATCATCACTTTGTCACAGCTAAAGCTCCTTCTTGGAATGTTTACAAGATTTTTTTTTAAATTAATTGCACATCATCCCAGCTTGTTTTTATTTTTATTAGAGATTATTTTTAATACAATTTTTTTCATTTTAAGGTACAACCAATCAAGATAATTACATTTTCAATTTTTATAAAAAAAAAAATAGCCATTCTTACCAATGCATATAATAACAACGCTTCCTTATTGGATAGTTTTAATTATCAAATTTCAAATCTTAATTTTTAACACATAAACAAAGACTTGGAATTTGATTATTTATGAGATTTGCTAACTAGTTAATACAATTTTGGCTGTTCTAAATATCCATCTAGGTTAATACAAGAAAACCCCGAGTCCAGCAAAACTGCCATCGAATGGCGGCGAATCCATAACGCAAGAAGTAGTAGAAATCGTTTTCATTCATCTTATATCGGCATAAAAAAGACGTTTTGGGGAGAGAAACACGCGTAACTGTACAAACGGCGCAACAATATCGCGTTTTTTAAGATCCATTCCAGATGGTTCGTGAAGTTCTGCTCGGTTGGCACCAACTGCCGTCTGTTGGTCTTCTCTGTTGAAAGAGGTTCCCCACCTGCTCGGTCTCTCACATCGCTAAAGATACTTACCCCAGGCAGGGACGTTTATGAAAAAACGATCAGCAACATATTTAGTCGCAATAATTTCGGCAGTTTGAAGCGATTTTTAAATAAAATCCTCCGAGTGCACTGCGGAAACACGACGCGTTTTTGTGTGAAGCGCAACACATGGCGGCGAATGTCGACAGCCACTTTCGGCTGCACATCTACAATGTTGACCCCCCTCCCCAATCTACATAGACTTGGCTCCCGAATGGGTATTTGTGACGTTTGTTAACACATTTATTTCAAATTTTGCGAGAAAAACAAGATATTTCTTAAGAAATGACCTTTTTAAAACAAATTAAAAATATTAAGGTTTAAAAAATCAAAAAAAAAAAAAAATCAAAACACGAAGTTTTCGACTATAACTGAGTATAGTATAATATAACAGGGTATTCAAAGTAATGAAACCCTAAAAACATAAGTCCTCTATAAATTTGTATAGCTAAAGAGCTACAAACGTAAATTTCATACGTTCACTAATAATGATCAAAAGGATCTTCTTTTGTTAGGAAAATAAAAACAAAACAAAAAAAACCCACTGTGGATACATGATACCTATGTGATTTTTGTTTTAATCCGTTTTTTTATGCAAAATAATCTGAAGTGATGTGATTAAAACGTTTCGTGAGTCTATCAAAGAAACTTGATCAGCATGAGGAAAAAGAAGGACCTAACCAACTTCGAAAAGAAACTCATTGTTGGTGCTCGTCTAGCTAGCCATGATAGAAAGAACGAATCAGCTGACTGGATTCTCAAAAGGTGCGATGTCCAGAGTATTCAACCTTTGAATAAACGATCCACAGTGCTAATCTAGAAGACAAAGACATGAGTGAGACCGCCGTCATGTAGAAAAACTTGCATGGAGAAACGGGAATCTACTGTGCAAAAATTAACAAATGATTTTAATCGAGATTGTCCCCGACCCATAACTGACGGAACCATACTCTGGAAATTGAAGTGCATCAAAATCGGTAATTGCATGCCTAAGCGAAAGCTGCTGATTTCTGCAAAGAACAGGACATTTTGTCTACAATGGAAGGAGGTCATGTGGTCTGACGAATCACGATAAACGTTGTTTTGTACTGACGGTGGAGCTCCATGAAGCAATGGATCCAGAATACATTATCAATGATGCTAGTGTCCTAATATGTTCAAAATATTTTCTCAATGCATTTGGGGTGCTTACTTCTATTGATTGTGTCAGTATATATGATTAATTTACCTATTAAGAGAGTAATAAATTCTAAGCATGAACGCGATCGGGCTGGCTGATATTATCCACCTGCTCTGAACTACTTTTATCAGGAACTTATGAAAAGGTATATGAACGTTATACTCTTCATATACCCCTACTTTATTTTAGTTTAAATAATAATCATTTCGCTGGAACAAATATAAAAATTTTCAATATTTCTAGCAATTAAGCACCAAAATTTTAAAATATCTTCTAGAATCATGAGTTTTTAAGACAATTTTTTTGAAAAAAAAAATTGATTTGGAAAAACGAAAGCATAGGCCATCAGTCTTAGTTGGTGGTCGGCCAGCAAGCTACTGTGGATAGGGCCAAATGTGCCAATAGTTGACAATATACAATTTAAGAGCCTTAGGTAAGGTAACAGGGCAAGAAAAGGGATTGGTGCCGTTATCTGGGATTAAACAATGTATTAGGCTTCCAAGAACAGCAAAAACCAGGAATTTTAATTCCTATCATACCCGCAACCATGTGTTGATAGTAACAGAATTTGTTCAGTGCCCTACTGAGTCGAAAAAAACCTTCTAACAAATCACTAGGCGAGTGTTTGAATGTATTTTATTTCAAGAATGTTATGTAATACTTGTTTTTTTAATTAACGTGGGTCGTTTTGTGTGATCAATGGACAATGCTTCTAGTCGTAACAGAAATTCAGATGACCAAATGTTAACCCATGGTCAACTATTAGAATCTAGATATGTAGTGTCACTAATGATTATCGTAACTTGTAAATTATTGATAATTTCTGTGTTTAAAAAAAACAAAAGCGAGCAGGCCATTTCATAACCGTGACAGAATTGCGATTAAATCATTCGTTGGTACTTTTTGAGCTGTGGACCGGTGCATTTTTCCATTCGTAAATCTAGTTCGGGCCGCAAATTCTATGTTTATCCTCCAAAAGATGATCGTCCAACAGTTCTTGTAAAATATATACTAATCTGCTATAGAATGTAGGGTAATAATAAAGGAAATATGATGATTAAATATAACCTCTTAATTTCCAGTAATTGACTTAGCTCTCTCTAATTATAGGAACTTGACTGTCAGTTTCTAGATCACCCATTTGTTTTTGTTGGTCCTGAATCTTGTCACAGAATCGATCAAAGATATAGCCCAGGACAAGTTATTTTGCAAGAGGAACACTACTATTCTGTTTACTATTATAAGAAGCACTGCATTGGATAAATTTTGCAAGTAGGAGAACAATAGTCAAAAATCAAGATTTTTCCATGATATTGCGCAAGTGAAAAAACCTTTATCTTCTATGATCTTTGTACTCTACATAGAATGTATCGTTTTAATTTATCATTTCAAGGGGGGGGGGGGCGGAGATAAATGATCTATATGAACAACAAATTAAAAAAGCACAATTTTAGTTATGTTGAATACTTTACACATTTTTAAAAAAATGCTTAATGTTAACGGGTCATTAAAAGTTGTCAATTTTTTGGTAAAAATACATAATAAAAATTTGTAATAAAAATGTTGTCAATTACTAATGAAACTGCTTGTCAACTTCTGGTGAACCATGCATTAGTTGAGAGAAAATTTAATAACTTAATAGCTTTTAAAGATAAAATAATCATTTAGAGATTGGCACATCCTGCATCATATTTACAATTTAATGGTATAACTAGGAAAGTTTCAAAATGCAATTCGATTTAAGCACAATATCGTTTCACTCTAATGTCTTCAACTGTGTGCTTGTACCCCACTCATTAATAACAAAGTTGTATAGCATAGACTTTTCCACAAAGAGAATACGATCAATGCTTTGACGGCCACTTATCATAACAAGGGACATGATAACATCGCTTCCTAATTGGAGAATTTAAATTTTAACACATAAACAAAAACTTGGAATTTGCTTATATGATAGATCCCTATTGGATTTTGCCTAGAAACGACCAGTCGATTGCAATCAATGGCAAACAGATAAACCCACTCAATCTACGTCGCAAATTTACAATTAATATTGATAATTATGTTAAATATACAGGATCGAAAATAGCAAGGGATGAACCGAAAACGTCAACGTTTTCTGCTTAATTTATCACTGAATAGCTTCGCAGGCGCTAATTTATTACTGCATTTTCGCATCAGCTCATTGGTTCTATTCGTGTTGCCACAATGTATTGTTGATATTGTGACGTCATCATTTGTTAAGAGGATATTTTGTATTCATTACGGTCTTTTAAATTAAATAATAAATTAGCCTTAGTATTAAATGGTATAAAATACTTGAAGCTATCGCTGCCTCGTGAAAGCAACAAAGAATTTTTTTATTTATAAAATTAATATTTATTATATGCGTGAAGTAAGACATTAAGTTCTTAAAATTACTATAATAAAAAAAATAGAAGTTTTTAATCTTTATTTTAATAAAAGCCTTACATGGCTTAAATCCAAATGGGTATATCTGGAATTACATTCCACTAAAAATTCACGGAAGTTAATCTTCGCGCTTTTTTAACTTCCAATAATAAATTTTAAGCTGTTAAATATTAATTAATTAGGGGGGTTCATTAAGGAGTTTTTCTTCCGCTTATACGCTATTCATAAATCATCGACGGAGATAGAAGGGGGTCTCGTAAATCTCTTCTACCTCTGAATCATCCGGAAAAAATTCTCACATAATTCATTAGCTGCATAAATTTCTTTTACTCGAAAAGGGAGGGTTCAACACGCTTAATCAACCCACCACGTAATTAATTCCGATCACCTAATAAACTGCTAAGGAATTTAACACACGCCGTCACTCTGGCATCCGACGGCAAAATGTCCACCAATGAACTTATGTAAATGCCAAATGGCTATCGACAATTTTAAAAATAGAAACTATTTATAAATGCATAATTTAATGTTCCCTCTTTTGCTTTCGAAGGCAATTTAGAAATCCATTGTCAGAAGCAGATGAAATTGAAAGTGCCAAATGTCATTCGTCACAAATGTCGTAATCGACATCCTGTGATTTATGGAGCTCGAGAATAATTTATAGCGAGGTTATATTTTCCATTTCCTTATCTCAAGAAGGTGCTGAATTCAATCCCAATTTAATTAAAGAGCAATTCCGATGTTATTGAAATGAGCAAATTCATTGTTTTTAAAGCCAAAGGGCGAGAAGATAGGATAAGAATGAATCCTCCTAATTAGCTGCCAGTTAGAAACGAATAGTGTTAAAAGACAAGAGCGATGATCGACGACATTTCTTTATCAGATGATGGGATTATGATTTCATCAAACGGGAGTGAGTTCAGTGAAATCGCCGTTCGTGGTTCCTGGTCCATAGTTCAATCACGATTAATTATAATTGGGTAATGATTAGAGATGTTTGTTTTCTTATCTGCTAAGCTGAATTATCATATGGAACGAGATTCTTTAGCTCTCTTCATGGATATACATTTGTTGCTTCTGTGTCATTCGGGTATGACAAATATTTAAGCATTGCCTTGTATTAAAAATGTCCTAAGGAAATATCAACATATTATTGACAATTCTCCTCTTCTCCACTCCATTCTACCAGAACCACCAAAAGTTTCTTTTAAACGGACAATTAATTTTAAAGATATTCTGGTCCATGCTGCTATTACCAAACCACGTACTTCCACTAAGGGATGTTCTCCTTGCAATACAAAGCGTTGCGGTGTTTGTCATTTTCTTAACCCTGCTACTTCCATTTCCAGTAGTGCCTCCTCCTTTACTTTCAAGATTAACCAGAACCTGACCTGCACTTCTCACAACTTAATTTACCTGTTACATTGCAAAGTATGCCAGAAACAGTACGTTGGAGAGACAGGCAATACCATACGCTCCAGATTTGCCGGGCATAAGTTTGATATTCTTAGCAATGCTGACACCCCTGTCGCTAAACACTTTAATTCCCCTGGTCACTCTTTACAGGCCATCAACATTTATATTCTTCGTAGTAACTTCCATAGCAAAAAAGAGAGAAAGCAATTCGAGTCTTTTCTTATTTGGAAATTTAATTCCCTCACCCCTAATGGCATTAACCTTAGCAAAGGCACCATTCCCTCATTACCTTTCCCATGTCCCCTTCCAACTTCAGCTATTCCTTAATTTGTCGCAAGCCCTATGGGGCCTTTTCTTCTTCTTATCTTTTATCTATTCTTTTCAATGTTCTTCAATGTCCTTTCATATCTTTTTACTTTTGATCCGTTGCTCTTACATGTGGGACTTTTTTACAGGGTGTCACAAGATTTGGGAGGGGTCGCGATAGCGAGCACTCAAACCCCAGTTCATGTGAAGAAAAGTGTAAAGCAGACGACGGCGGAGGGTCGAAAGCCAATAATAAAAGCGCCTTATGTGAAAAAGAAGGTGGAAAATAAGAGTCTTGAGATTGGTAGAGAGAGAGAGGTTAGAGGAGAGACGCGGCGAGAGCCAATGAAAAAGAGGGGAAGATTGAAAAGGAGACGAGGAGAGGAGAAGAGTGAAGGTAGAGGAGAGTTACCTGAGATTCGGATGAGGAAAGACGTGTTCGTTGATCGGGGTGAGGCAGTGGAGCTTTCCGGGCGTTCGGCGATACGAGGTTCTTCCGGGCGCGGGCACGAGCGGCAGGTAAGATATTCGAATTCTTATACCGAGCATAATACGAAAATAAGGAAGAGCCGCCGTGTTCGTCGCGGGAATAAGGAAGGTATTACCTCCCGAACGCCACAAAGGGAAAGCTCACCAGCCCCGGTTAGAACGCGTCAATGGAACAGGCGTCGGCCAGTTTTTGATAAAGAGCCGGCCAACCAAGCCTTACGTATAGTGGACGACTTTGGAGGTTCAGCTAAGAGAATAGCACCTCCACAAATTCAAAGGCGGGACGCAAGTCTGATTTGCGTTGATGTGAAGGACGATAGCAACGCAAGCGCGCATAGCACCGGTGTTCCCTGCGTAGCGCGTTGCGAGACTCACAAATTTCTCTCACCCAGTGAGTGCGAGTTGCGGGCTGCGCGTTGTTGGAGTGATTCTGTGCGTGGGTGTAATTGGGCGAATGCTGCGTGTGCAGGCAACTTAATTCCGGCTAACGTTAATACATATTTATTCTGTTCCTTCTGCATTAGGTTCTCGTTTGGTCACCCTCATCCCAGACGAGCAACTACGACCCTGGGTTCCAGTAGTCCTCCCCCCAAAAGGGCTACGCGACGAGATCTTCGTTGCCAACGCAGTTGGAAGAAAATAGCCGAAGGAGAAGCCGGACGTCACGAGTCGTATGTTGGTTGCAACGACTGCCAAAAGAGACTTCCCGACAAATCTCAACAAAAGCTAAAATTCAAAGCTCAGGACGAGGAGGCCTCGTCGCTCACAGTACAATTCATGACAGCGGGCGCTGTCCGATAAGAATGACTTTTCTTTCACCGGATCAGTTAATTGAATTAATATTCACTTGTTATGAAATGAGGCAATTAGAAATAATATAGGAAAAGACTTTTATTAAAGCTCCTAATTATTTCATGGGACCAGTGTGATAGCTGTGTCGGTAACTTTAGACTTTGTCAGAATTGCCAAAGGTATCTCATTTAACGCCAAAGAATTTAAAGTTATACTTGGAAAGAAGTGCACTCCGAAGTGGTGTGAACTTCTTAGATGGAACAATAGTTATTTTTCCGAAAGGGGTTATTTCCCCGTCAGTTCTCGAGTGTTTTAATAATAGACAACTGACGTTAGGCAATTGGCTTAGCCGTTAAAAGTTGGCGTTTTAAGTTTTTGTCTTAGAAATCTGTAAATTTGTTTATTATTTTTATTTCGTATTTGTACTACTCGAATTAAGAGTTAAGCATTTCCTGACGTTCGCACAGGCTAGTTTGCAAGAGGGTTGCGTGATCCATCTATGCTTATAATAAGATGTAATTATTCAAATCAATACTGTCTTAGTTAATAAAATCAATTTTATTTATATGCGCTATTTTGCAATTCTTATTAAACCCACATCAACCCCACGTTTAGGTACGTTACACAGGGTGACTAGCGACCGGGAATGGTCAGGGAATTTTCATTTTTTAAACCGAGTACAGTCAGGGAATCATAAAATCGATACTTTTGAACAATGTCAATAATATTCTTTCATGACAGCCCCCCTTTTTTGTCTACTAATAATCAGGAATAATTTTACGTAAGGCACCCTATCATTCCTAAACGTTTTTATATTTCACTTTCATATGTTTCATCCTATTACATTTTTCTCGCCGCCCCCTTATTATTTCCTATTTGTCCTCCGTCTTGTCCTATCCCAACAGTTCGTCTAATTAATCTCATTTGTTTTCTTGTTTGTCAGCCAATAACGCATTACTATTCCCCATGCAAACTATATATAAACCCGTCCGTTAGTACTAATTTCATAACTTTAGGATAATTCTCTAATATTCTCTTTGCTTTTAGAGAATTATCCTTTTTTGCTTTGATAAAGGATAGGCTCTATCCGAAACGTCAGCTCTTTATTTGATTTTTTAGTTTTATTTTGATTATACTTATATATTTATTATTTTGTTATTTGTTAATTATTATTTTATTTTTCAGTTGTATTTATTAACTATTCATTGCCTTCATCTAATATTAAAAATCAATGTTAATATTGATTGAACATTTTTGATTAATTTTGTTTATTATTTCTGAATGACAAACACATTTAGAAGTATTGCTATTTTTATAGCTTCCATCCTAAACTACAGTCTAGGAGGACCATATAAGCCTCTTCTGCATATTTTTAAAAAGAATACTATACCTTGTCAAAAGTATCCGAACACCCCTGTACGCTATATGAAAATGATGCAGCCAGCAACATGTTGGGCCATCCTTTGCTGCAACGACTGCTACAATACGATTAAACAGTCTGTCGACAAGGTTTTACAATCGACAGGTGGGACAGGTTGTCATTCAAGCTTTAAACGATCCACTAACTGATGATCCGGTGGCTTGTGCATCGGTACGCGGAGTTTTAGCACAATCCACATCAGTTCAATCGCGTTTAATTCCGGAGTCTCGGCAGAACACGATGTCAGTATGAGTGGACCATGCCTTTGCTGAAAGAATAGCGTTATCTTGCTGGAAGAAGGAGTCTGGTCATTGTCAAAAATGTTTCCATCACTCCAGAAAGGTGAATCTCCTGCATCTCCTACATAAGCTAAAAGTCCCACGCCTAATCCACAGAACGTGCTCACATCAGGAACTCACCACCGGTGTCTTCCACTGTGGCTACGAAGCAGTCTTGATCGTATTTCGCTTTTGATAGCCTCCCAGACTCACGCCGACCATCAGATTGCTGGAGACTGAAGCGGTGTTCATTCGCTCCATATATCGATTGCCCAATCATCCCTCGCAGACGACGAAGAGTGTTTACCTTTCAGACAAAAGGCTTCCTCTTTCTGACCTTTCCGAAGAAGCCCATTTCATGAAAGACACGTTGCACTGTGCAAGCTGATGGACTATGAGCTACGATCGATATGCAAAAGCAGTAGTGATTTCCGCGAAAGAGCACGTTGTTCTCACTTCGTCTCAATTACAGGATGCCCTGAACGTACTTGCTGTCGTTATTGCACCGTTCCGTTCCTACTTTTGCACAGCATAATGCGCAGTGGATCGAGGATGCCTGGTGATTTCACGAATTGACTTTCCACTAAGGTGGTGCCCTATGCTATCTCCTCTCTGAAAGACAGACAACTCACGTATTTTATGTATGCTAGTTGATGGAGTCAATGTCCTGTTAGCTGCTGTTCCATTTCTTTTACATCACTGATGGAGTGCATATTGGAGTTGAAATCACAATAAAACAGGGTATCCGGATATTTTTGGCTGGGCAGTTTAAAAAAATACGAAAATCTTGTTTAATTATTTGAATTCATTCTTCACACAACTATAACTGGTGTTCACTAAGATTCACTCAAAAACTTCGATCTCTTGATTATGTTTTAAGTACGCATCTATTATTAGACCCCGCAAGCTGCAAGCGAGTACCACCAATTGCAATTCCATTGAGAGTCTACATGGGCGACAAGTTATTCTGCTACCCTGAGATTCTTCGGGTCGATCGAATCGATATCCTAATTTCTTAGAGAAACACCCCAATAATCCATATATCGATTCCACGAGGATTTTCCTATCTTTGATATTTGAAAACGGCTTCGCGTTTCCCCCGACGGAAATTTCGTCGACTCCAATGCTTTTGTTTCATTGTATATATCGAATCGACTTATAGGGAAGGGGAAAGGGAGCCTACGTTGTTGCTACTTTCATCATCATCATGAGTTTCTGCTTAAGCAGGTCCTAAATGCCTCTCCCCCATCTTTCTCTATTCTGTGCTCTTCTTTTCATCTTTTCATAGCGTCCTCCTTTCTGCAGAATGTCAGTCATCTTTAGCCTCTTCTTTCCTCTTTTCGCCCTTCCTTCAACGGAGTCTTCTATCACTTCCTTCAGCAAACACTCCTTTCTTAATGCATGCCATATTCAATTTCTTTTTTTTTTCCGTGATAATATTTAACATTTTTTTCTCTTCCCCCACATTTCTCACAACTTCTTTTTTACCTCACTCTATCGGACCAATGAATCTTTAACATCTTTCTCCAGATCCACATCTCTAATACCTCAATTTGTTCCCTGTCTCTCTTTGGTAGTGTGCATCTTTCACAACCATACAACATGATACTCCACGCATATCACTTTATTATTCTTTTCCGGAAATTGAAGTCCGTCTTACTAAACAACATCTTGCTTTTTCAGTGTGAATGCTTCTTTTGCCATCCTGATTCGTTCTTTTATTTCTTTCTCACTTCTCCAATCACTTTCACACAAAGATGTTTAGAGCTTTCTACAGTCTTAAACATTTTACATAAACTTCTATCATTTGTTTCACGTAGATATTGAAGAGCGTTGGAGACAAACAGCAGCCATGCTTCACTCCTGTCCTATCTCAGCTTTAACGTTTTCGTTTTGGCAAAAGCTCCTCCGGGTTGTGGTCTCTTATGAGATGATGCTGATTATTAGATACAGCCAGCACAAAAGGTTTCGCTAAATATTCAGATTAATTTTCATTTAAGAGCAGGAACGTGAAAAAAACATTCAGAAAACAACTTCATCAAGAAAAAGATGCAGAAACGTGGCCTAATGAAAACGAAACTTTCCGCAACTCCTTAATTTGAATGTCTACTCTGAACAATTCATTAGTCTACATTTAAGACTCTTAATTTCTTCGGTTTCATTCGAGTTCGCATTCGTTTCTTGGCATTCGCTTTCACGTACCTAATTGACAAACGAGAGACACGTGATCCTGGCGACCCCCCGACGATCGATCAAAAAGACGCTTCCCCTCTGCCGCCGCCTTCGACCGTCATCAGTCATTCGTCTCATTGGCGGGTCAAAGGCAATCGCCGACCACGAAAAAGAGAGGGAAATGACGTCACATGGTTCAAGGGGTCAGCAGATCAGTCGACAGAGAGCGAACGTCTAATGCGATTCTAACGATCAAGCGAAAAAAGAGCGCCAAATGCAGACTGGGGCGCTTCGTCTAACGGGTGACAGTCATAAAATCGAACTCGGTCAAAACGCATCCATCCGACTTCGGCGCCGATTGGCTCCTCATTTTTATCTAAAACTTCCTTCCATGAATAGTCTCGAGAACTTTTGTCCTTACGAATTATAATTTCAAAATATGAACGAGGACAAATTTAATTGCTCGAAATTACCAAACCAAATTATTCGTATATCGTGTAGAGCGCGTACAACAATGGGATTTTTGCTCTCCTATTGAACGAGCATCGGCGGCTATATGGCAATATCTTCAATCAATTGCAATCAAACATAATGGAATGTTGCTGTTGCCTGCAGATATTGCAAGGGGCCTAATTGGCCAACTCAATTGTTGCCCGTGGCAATGGTCGAACGGCCCGGATGCAAAGTGCAATAATAATTGAAGGTGTCTAATTAATGGGTCGTGTCAAAATTTTTAAAATATGATATTCAACAGGTTGCTGTAAACCAATAATTGAGAGTAGGACTAAATCTCTCACAAGAGAACAGATGTCCCGCAGCTATGAGAGCGAGAGCTGAAATTATTCTTATAATGCAAAAACGCGAAATGTTTTGTCCTGGTGATAGCAGGCTGCATTTCAGAAGTAACTACGTAAACGAGAGGTTAATACACATAAAGGTTAAAATACTTTGTTTCAATTAGTTTTTCATGCTAAATAGGTTGAGATCCTGTGACTCAAGCTTCCACTTATCCTATCTTTATGAAAGAGTTGAGGATGAGTCTAATCACAGAACTTCAAACATCATGGGGAGAAAAGAAAGACCTAACTAACTTCGAAAAGTGACTCATTGTTGTTGCCCGTCCATTGGGAGCAACGTTTGAATCACCGAAGCAGCGGAATGGATTCTCGAAAGGCGAAATATCCGGAGTGTTCAACCGTTGGAAATATGATCCACTGTTTTTTGGGTAACTGTGGCTCAAACGCAATAAATCACGAGCGAGACTGCTTTCGTTTAAAACAGGACATCCACTGTGTAACAACCAAGGGTCCATTTCTGGGAGAATCATGCGCCTGGAATTGAAGCGGATCCAAATCGGCATTCGCATAGAAAACTCCTGATTTCTGCAACGAACAGATAAGTTAGACAGGTATAAGGGTTGTACAGAAATATAAAAACATCTAGTAAAAGAACGAACTCTTTACGTGATATGACCCTGTATAAACTTTGTCAACCAAGGCGACCTGAATTCTCCTGGGAATTGAAAAATATATGTCCGTAATTTAATACCACTATTCATATAAAAATTGTTCCAGTTCTTGCAGAGATACTGGAGGCGGAAAACGAGCCCGAAACTTCTTCACCAAAATTAAGCATTATGGCTCTTCAAATCACCTTCAAAATATCACGACTACGGTGCCCAAGAAAGGTGCAAGAGTTCGTCTGCAAGTTTTTCAAACCACCATTTGACAAGACAGTTGTGTGAATCGGAGATTTATAGTCTCGGTAAATGTACTTAGGCGTGACTCTAGATCTCAAGGTGATGATGGGGCCTGTAGAATACCAATATATATGCTTTACCGTTGGCACAAGATAGTCCTGATATTCGGATAGCGTTCGCCAAACGTCCAGTGGTTGGGAATAATGTGTAGCTCGATCCATCAGACCATATTACAATCTTCCATTGATCGATAGTACATGATTAGGTTAGGTTAGTAATGCTCTCTTCTTTTGAGCATTAAAGTCGGCCACTAGAGCTTTGCAATTGCTGCTCACCCGTGAAAATTTTTCTTATGGAGTTCCTCCTCACAGTTTTTAATGACACGAACCTTGGAAGACTTAGATTTAAGCTCTGCAGTCACAGTAAGCTCTCACATGATTCAGTATGATCAGCAGCGCATACAATGAATGAAGAAATTGAGGCTCCCCGCCTGTTAGTTAGATTTCTAATTACCCAGTGGAAGGAAACGAATATTTACATAATTACAACTCGAAACATGTCAATTTCATGCCTGCAAATCATATACTATTTCTAGTTTTGTCCATTTAAATACTAGCAAAGGCGCCCGGCGTTGCCCGGGATAATTACAGTTGTAGGTAAAACAGAACAACCTCAAGAAGTTAAATAATAAACAAGTTATCAGTAATTCTACAATTTCCCTCTATTTCAACTTAAAATATTTCAGTCTAGCCTTTGTAGCATGCAAAATCTTAGCCCTCGTTACCTTAGTTGACTTTTATATATGTGTATGTTCCACATTTTGTAATTCTATTTCTCTTGGAATGCTGTACCTAAATAAATAAATACATCTATACCGTTTGTGAAGAATAAAGAGAGACTGATTGCAAAGTTTCCTCTATACGTGCAATATGCACTACTTCTCTGCTTCTATAGTAAAGATAATTAGTAACGGCTCTAATAACTTCATGTCAGTTATGAGGCAGCAATAACATAATCGTTAGGAAAGAGTTACTTTGAAAATATTCTGAAGTGTCGATAACATCATCTGGAACAGCTTGTGATGTTCCCGTTTCGCAGACATGCAATTAAATTTACTTAAAGCAAACGACGCGCTCAAACCACATCAGCAGAATGCGGTTGACGGAAAACTATAAGAAACATCCCGGCTGCCTCAACTAAACTTGCTATTTGCTACTTTGCGGGAAACCGTTAACTTCTAAACAACATTTTTCAGCGTTTGGTCGCTCGAAACTGCTGCTTTCCTTGCATCAAAATTGACCTTATCATGATCCCTTTATTTTTAATGATCTTTATGCTAGCTTATCAACATCAAAAATTACGATTGCAACCTCAGTAAGTGCTTCTTGGGCCCCACTAGAAGAGAGCTGTTTCACTGTTCTGATGAAAAGTGGAAAGCAAAATGCGAGAACCAAGCGGAATTTCCGTACATTATAATGGGATGATGATTGCAGTTAGATATTTTTCAATCGATTCTTTGCGATTTCTGCGCTAAGCACGTGCATTCTGGCTAAAAAAAATTCCGATTACTGCTGCTCTACACTACTAGTAGTTTACTTTAGAGGATAATTAGTAAATTTTATTTTAAAAATTATTTTATATAATAATATTCTACATTTTTTCCCTTGGAAACTATTTACTCAATTTGTATGACCCCCAAATTACCCAAATCCATTTACAATACAGGGTGATTCAAAATGATGTACGGCATTTCAAAATTTTACTTTGCATTTATTTTCTAACATAAACTAACCAAACCGAGTTTAAAATGTAGGAAAACTCAAATATTTATTGATTCTAGCATTACAAATGTTCTATGTGATTCCCTCGAGTCATCCGGCAATGTCAAGACGATAGTCAATCTCATCCCAAACTCCTTTCAGCATGTCTGCTGTTACTAGCCCGAGAGCATTACGAATTCGTGTTTTCAGGTCATCCAAGTTTTCCGCAAGCGGTGGCACGTACACTGCGTCTTACACAAATCCCCACAGAAAAAAAGTCACACGCTGTGAGATCCGGTGACCTTAGCGACCATTCCTGCAGCACATTGTCGTTCATTCACAGCCGCCATCTTTACTTTTATCGTGACACTAACGCCACCACAGCCTCCAATTGAGGGAAGGTTAAAAATATTTGAGTTTTCCTGCATTTTAAACCCGGTCTGGTTAGTTTATGTTATAAAATAAATGCAAAGTAAAATTTTGAAATGCCGTACATCAGTTTGAATCACCCTATACAATGAATCTTTATAGACTGTGATCAAACTTTACGGACAGCTGTACTTTTGCACTGCAGCATGATTTCACGAGAATTACTATGGTGTTGAATCTTTGCTTTTATTACGACCGCTACTCCGAGGAAGACTTTCACTAGATCTCGTAGATAGCTTCAGGAATTTTCTTCCATTCTTTAATTGGCCTAGTCCGTAATCGTCGCTCCAATTCGTCCCAAAGGCGTCATAATGGGATTTACATATATGTGCAGGCCAGTTTATTCCTTCAATCCCTATCTCCTCAAACCATTCCTGCACACAACTTGCTTTGTGACAAGGAACACTGTCATGTTCCTACAGGAATGATCAAATCTTAAATGGTTAGATCCTTAAGCTATCAAAGCCGACTTGCAACTCCCTAGTATTTCTGTACGTAAACGCTAGCCAAATAGCTAAGATGGTTTTATTCACATGATGGAAAATCCAGAAAACAGCTTCAGCCAGACTAAATTTGTACTCACCAAACTACTAATACAACATTAAGCTGTCTATCCGGGGCTCTAACGATTGTTTCTCTGGATCCTGGGTTATCGCGTGCGGGTGTGCGGTTTGCACCGCACAAAGGCCCCTCATCGAGGGGGGCGCTATGTGTTCACGATATTATCACTGCAATCTAAAATAAATATTAAAAAACTGATAAAATTTAAATAAAGAAGTTATATGGAGCTCAAAATATCGACTGGGAGCGCTTAAAGAAAAATATTGAGGGTGTTGGAATTTGATCTGCACAAAAACGCTACTTATGTACGCGGCGGCCCTTTTTGATCTTATGGGCAAAAAGCGAGAATTAGTCAATGTTGTTACGTGAATTGCTTTTTAACGTGCAGCAGTCTCCTCTATTATTTTTTTCCGCATAATCCCAATCAACTTGAACGGTTTACGAAAGCGAAAATCAAATGCCTGCAACATTCCTTTGTGACGAAATCATGCCATCGTCGTGATCTTGCCTCTTTAATCAGACTAAAAAAAATATGAGCATCAGAGAAAGCCAGATCTGAACGATAGGGGGATGAGGGAGTACGGTCATTTTGCGATTGCTTCTCGGGATTTCAGCATTGCGTGAGGATTTCTGTATTTCGAAAGCTCAAGAACCAATTGTTGACTTATTAGGTACTGATCTTCAGGAACATTGGTATCAGCACGATTCAACAGGTCCAGATTGATGGCTATCACAAGATTACACAGCTCCGTCATTCCACTTCCTGAAGGAGTTTAATTCTCAGCCTAACAACCACCGATGCTCCTCCTAACAACCAACGACTGCGCAACTTCTATAAAAAACACACAATCATTCGCTAATGTTCACTACATTTTCTTTTTCCGCAACCAAAAATTCAATTTAAGTTATTTTAATAGATTACTGCAGATGTAATCGAAATACAGTGAAATTCCGCACACAAATAAGCAGAATGACAAATTTTACTTTTCTATCTTTATTACTGAATAAGAAAAGTACGGAACCTTACATCTTTAACAACCCTAATATATTTTTGCTAACACCTGTTTGGATGTCTTCGCATGTTCGAAAAATGCTTTCCTTGTAAGCCATTTTTCAATTCTAGAGAAATCCAAAAGCTTAAACGAATGGCGCTAATTGCAGAGAAGGCGGTTAGAGGTTCCCTGACTGGAATTTGTCGGCAAGCTTCGAATTCTCAAATTGAAAAGGCAGAATTTGAGATGGTATTGTTATCCAGGAATCGTTAGTAACCGTTGAGATGCTCTACTTTCTGACCATGTCAGCTCTCATTTTACGTTGAGTCCATCAGTTGTCTGATTCAATGTGAAAACAGGTAGATTTCAATTATTATATAACTAAATCAAATTACATTATCATTATTAATTACTTTTAAGCATAGCTTTTATGTTGTGATGCTGTAATAAAGGAAAGGTACAGGGTTGCCCAAAATATAACTTATTCACTTTGAGAGAGTTGATAACGATTTTATTAATGAACAGATTATAATGAAATTTTAACATGTTTATATTGCCATAATGCGGAAATATTTCCAATTTTCACTGTTTCCAATGTTACATTTTTCATTGAATAATTTGCTGGGTATGGATACATTTCTCTTCTATCACCAAATTTAAGCTGTTAAACGATATTGAGAACGGCAAACTGCAAATTGGCTGTGAGATTTGAGCTATATCTCTTCTCATGGAGTCTTTCAGGTAGATTTTATAGAAATCCTCATAACCAATAGTCAGAGGGATTAAAGTCTGGGGATCGAGGAGGTCACGCTATTGGACCATTTCGTCCAATCAATCTGTCTTCAGTAAAAACGGAAAGCAGGAAATGTTTTACACGGATGGATATGTGTGGAATGTTGCGTTTCCCAATATGTCTAGTTGCCTGATGTAAGGAATAATATGATCCTGTAAAATCTGTAGATTTCAGGCACCTGTGATTGTCACTGTTATCAAAGCACCATCGTTCTGTTCTTCGAAGAAAATCGCTCCAATGATGAAGTTTGCAGTGAAGCCACACCAGACAATTATCTTCGGCACGCGTAGAGGAACTTCATGGTTGGCATGCGGATTGTCGGTATGTTCAATATCATTATAATCTCATTAATAAAATCATTACCAGTTCTCTAAGTGAATAAGTTTTTTGGGCCACCCTATATGTAAAGTGAGTTAAAATAAAATGAAAGTTTAACACAAGTACTATGTTATGCAGTGTTGTACTTTACACTTTCCAAGAAGAAGGAGATTCAGCTGTGACGCAGTAGCAGTTTTAAAATTTGAGAATTTAAATTTTAGCTAAAACTCCTAAGAAACAACGGGAAGTCATTTAATTCCTTCAAAATGTATATCTATTTCGTTGCCCAATGTTCATATTAAACATGCAAGACAATTCCAATTGACCGGCGATACAACATGCGGGTGAAGTACAAGGATCATTAGTCCAATTGAGGCACGCTATGTCTGCATATTGCGCAGGGGAGTGTATAATAAAACTGCAAACTCAAAATTACATTTTATCTGGTGTCTTATTATAAATTTATTGAACGTTCATCGAAGCTCTATACTTTCATGTTTATTTCTTGGGAGGTTGTCAACATTAATACTTTCACTGGCCACGCACATCTTATTTAAGGCTATAGCGGTTACTAATAACTGATAACAGCAATGCGATCGTAAAGCGGCGCGTCATCCAAGCCTACGTTTACAAAGCTTAAAGGGAAAAAAAACCTCTGTATTCATTCATGATACGTCAATACGAGGTGATTGATGTGTCACATGCCATTTCATTGTATTCTTAACTGTGAACGCCTGAAAAGTTGATACAGCCAGATAAGACCTTGAGAATAATGTGGTTGAAAACAGAATTTGAAAACTTTAATCCGTTTTCAAGTTTTCATGCAAACGGCGGACGGACGGACGGAAAACTTACAGACTAGCATGCATTCTCATAAATAACTTCAGGCAAAGCTCCTAATAATGGATATGTCTAAATTGTCACGGTGAATTTTAACGCCGAAATTTTCTCGACAGAAATCCTAAAATATTCTTTTTCTATTAGAATACAGTCTTCCATAGGAAATGGAATAAATGCACAAGATCTACAGCAGGAGTCAAGGCCACATTCGAGGAGAAACGTTTTGGAAGCTCGCCAAGCTTAGAACACGAATGATGCTTTCTCATTCCCCAGAGATTGAAGTGGATTCTCCCAGGACCATGTTTTAGAAAGCCTTTCAAGATTCATCGAAATATCTTAAATTTAGGCTTTAGTAATTGGAAAAGGATGATACCTACCAAACTGAAGGTTTCCAAAGATTTCACTAGAGGTCATACAATTTTGAAGAGAAACACGAAGACGTTAATTCATTCGTTTCAAAGGTTTGACAGCGAAGTAAAAGAACCATAAAGAGAACTAATATAACCGAAGTTCTCTTACATATTTTAAAGCAGAAGGAAACTGGGATGTTGTCTAGAAAAATGAATTCCAATTAATGGCTTAGATATTTTAATCCGTAGCTATACGATTGTCCGACTCGAACTGAGTTTCACCAACTGTAAATAATAAACGTCAGTTATTGGATTTAATTTCACTATTGAACAAAATTAAAATTCTATGCGAGTTATTCGTTACTAAATCAAATACAGTACTAATAATCCGATATAAACTGAAACTCAAAGTAGCTCAACCTTCGGCAGTACGTCTTATGAAATGAAGCGCTCAAAGAAGCACAAACAAGACTGCACCGTAATATTCTATAGTAGATGCTCGTTTGCTACTTTCATTGTCTTAATAGATTCATTGCAATCCATGAAAATTCTAGTTTTCAAGACTGGATTTTAGCTGCAATTTTCTTGAACTTGAAGCAAAGCTATCCAAAAGTTTTTGAAATAAATTTAAAGCAGATTCTTTGCTTCTTGACATCTACCGATTAACGCAGACATTCTCGAAAATTGTATGAAGATAACAGCCGAAACATAGACTCGTGCACTTATGAAGACGCCAGATGGCAGACTGACGGTTCAAAGATATACAGATGCCCAACGGCGCATCTTCGTAGCAGTACTGGTTTGCGCGTTACATTGAATTCTCGGAAATTTTGATTAGCACTCGTACATATAAGTTGTGTCCGCGTTCAAGAAAGGCATCGTTATGAAAACGAATCTTTGTTGCAGGTTTCAATCGCAAATAAACACCCTATCTAGACACAACCTACAGTAAAGCTAACAATGATGTAATAAACTGTTCCACGCTGGCAAAATCCCATACAGCTGCAGTTTAATTAAAATTAAAATTCCAAAAATACTGTACTGAAAGGTCAAATTCGCTTAAAATCTAATATAATATCGTTAAGCGCCTTGATCTTACGCCTATTTATTTCATCTTAAAGCTTCCAAAACCTTAAGAACATCAGAATTTCATCTCTGTCTGAAAAGACAAGATGTTTCACACAATGATTTAAAAAGAATAAAAATTGATTACAACATTAACACACGCACAGCTTTTAGGGCATCCCGACTCGATTCGATAACTCAACTATGTAGTCATTTAAACTACCAATACCGGACTCCATTCATTTAATTGGTCTCCTCATCGAATTAACACCAACAACCCGCTTCATTTATTCAAAAGTCGTTTGTGAAAACGACTAATTATCGACAAACGCGTTTATACTATTTTGGATTCTCTACTTTCATTTCAAACATTTACCGTTTAATGATATTTCTATTTGGAATACAGTACTTTGCCTTTCGACCTGTAACGAATTGCCAACGAATGTGCCTCTCCGAAATATCAAGCAGCCTGTTTACATTACAATAGACAAAACAATTTTTATTGAAAGTTTTTATTGACTTTGTTCCTTAGGAATGCGGTAGAATAATAATAAATTCCAAAAATATAATCAAGCTCATCAATACTTTTGCATCCCAATACTATCCTACTCCTTTGGATTCATACTGTGGTCACACACTGATCTTGAGGGACTTGATATGAAAAAAACGAAAACTGCTTACAAAACACAGAAAACATCATCCACATACTTCTATCGAAAGGTTCACTCTGCCTTATTCAGAGAGAGGTAGAGCATATTGATAAGAGAATAGATGCACTAAGCTTCAATCATGGTTTGGAAAAGAACTCCATGGTAGACATCCTTCAGACCTCAATTAACCGCACGTCGACAGAAAAGCGTCGTTCTTTTGTTTACTGAAAGGAGCCTTTTTATTAACACGAAAATCTTCAGAAAACATATCAAGACTTGCAGGAAATGCCATATCATAGAGGAAACCATGCAGATGAACTATTTACACAGACGTAACCAGTTAGCCAACATCACACATCGCTATCTAGCTATGATAAGCAAATTTAGGGCAAAAATACTCCACACTATTAATTTATACCCTCCACAGCTATACTCCCTCATAATAGTTTGGTTGGTTTGGTATTAACGTCCTTTTCAACTGCTATGGTCCTGTGGCTGTTTCTATAATTTTTCTCGTGTTTATTAGGCATAAATTTGGAAATTCTGTAATTTTTGCGAAATTTCCACACTTTGAAGGCCGATATCTTAGACACTATTAAATACTGAGGTTTAAATTTTAAGCCATTTTATAAAGCGCAGAAAGATAAAACAAATGACACCTCAAACGTCGTGGTAGCACAAAGGAAGCCGGAGCTAGACTAATTTAATATATGCCATAGAGCAGATTTTCTGATTCAACTTTGTACTGCGATTGCGTCAGCCACTGAGGTCAACACGAAATCAGTGATGGTCTAAAACATGCTTTGTTCTATACTCTATCGAATGCGATATTGATCATTCTTCTATCATTAATAGTTTTCACGTTATTAAAGATTTTGTGATCAACACTTTTTGCGACATTCACGATTTAAGCGTGGCATCCTAGTCTCGAAACGTAAGACGTATTCTACGTCAAAAGCCTTTGGAGAAGACTCTCGTACACACAGTGTACACATTCTTTCTATCACTGGGGGTTTTTCATACTCACTGCTTAAAAACCTGACAATAGTGAATATAAACCCACACTTACATAAAACTTACAGAAAGCCACAATCCTAAACACTTAGAACATTGATGCTACCAATTAACAACAAGAGTACGAGACTTTATATACTAGAAGTAGGTTAAAAACATTCTCCCCATGAAAAGAGAAGCGTGTGCTGTGTTTCTTGTCATGGGGAACAGTTCTTTCGCTTTCTCAAAAGTCATCGGTCGTAATTGTGTAATGCCAAAGTGAAATGTTTCTTCCCAGCGTCCTTGAGCCTGACAAAGCACTCGAACAACTGACATGGATTCAAGTGGCGACTTGTCATTAATATTCTGTAACAGCATAACTTTCAGGGCGTGACAACGTAAATTATGAGATCTCAGAACAAACATGACACAATCTCTCATTGAAAATAATTCTAAAATTATCATCACCATTAGCAAAAGCAAGCAGTTTAAGGGCAAACTCCCATACTCCTACGGGACGAGGAGGAATAGAAATGATCAACGCAATTTCTGATCTATTGGTGCGCCTAATTTCTGAAAAATCGAACTGAGCTTTCAGCTGTCGGCTATAATAACTGCTGCAATTATTCAGATATTTCGATAAATTAACTCCGCTAGAAAGCTCTATCCATCAACAGGATGTTTATGTTGACAATTTAAATATAACCGCAACAATTGATTTACTACTTAGAACTTATTTGATATATTCGAATTGAAAACTGAAATGAATTTTATTGATTAATCTGTCTAAAATTTGTTATTATAGGCACATTTCAACCGAATTATGTCGCTTCAATTCCAAATCTAATGAATGCCATAAATAAAATTGAAACCAAAGGCTCTTCCCGAGTAAGATGGTAAGAAGTATCTCCGTGCGAAAAGATTTAAAAATATTTGAACAATGTTTCTAATCATAAAAGAAATTTTTGACTGTGGTTTATTCATAGCCCTGCCCCCTTCTTATATAGCTAAAAACGTTTTGTAATTTTATTTTGAAGTGTTTATGCCTATAAATCAAAGTTTTAAAAAATGTTAATAATTTTTTTTTGTATTTTTTACCCTGCGGTAAATAATGCTAATTCGGTAAAACAGCAACCTTAATTACCAGCAGCGATATCATTTATTGATTGATTTATTTATTTATTCAATTACAAATTTGCATCTAGATAAAAATAAGTATTTAAGAAGCTAATTACAATTTCCTTGTTGGTGCATAACATGGTTATAGATGATTTTGTTTATACGGGGAGCAGTCAAAGGAAAACAATCGGTGAGGAATTACGGTCAAAGAAAAGGATGTACATTGTACCTGTCAGTATCTCAGTCTCTGGGAGGGAAGCCTATCTTGCATTGTTACCTTAACTCCTGCATGCAAGTGTTGAGCCAAACCTTTAAACTTTTTTTTCATTGATCCAAAAGATGGAAATCTCATAGGACTGTTGTTCTAAGACCTTCCACGTGAAGCGTATCAGGGTACTAAAAGGTTTTCTTCGCCTCGCGTGGTCGAGCGCTATCGTGAAGCAGGATGATTCCGTGGGACAGGAAGTCCGGGCATTTCTTCTTGATCCGCCATCGCAGTGTGCCCAGAGCCGAAGTGTAGCTGTCGGAATTAATGGTGTGACCGAAGTCGATCGGATGTGGGCCTCGGCAGTCGAAGAAGATGATCAACATGAATTTACCTTCGACGCGCTGAGTTTCCATTGCATATTAGACCAACGGGTTTCCAAGCAGATCGTCATGTGAAACCACGATTCGTCATCCATTACAATACTTTGCAGAAACCCATCGTCCTCCTGTTGGTACACCGTTGGAATTCTGCTGGAGGTGAAGCAGTCCTGGAGTATTGAGTAGAACTGCCATGAGAATAGCGATCTCTTCCTCCGGTATGTGTTTTAAGCTTGAACGAACTTATTCATTAGGCGGTGAATTTCGGCTGCCGACTGTATTTCTGTAGTCAAATTCCGAACGACCGCTCATTGTTCGCACCCTTTCATTTTGCCCACTTCGAGCATCCACTGCTGCCCAGGCCGACAACAATAGCGCTACTCCCATTCATTCTTGTTAAGGACTACTAACCTGTCATCCGCTGGGTTTTGATGGCAGTTTTCCTGCTCGCTGCTACAGGCTGCCGGTTATTTTCATTTGCCTGGCCTTCGTATTTCCTTAAAGTGCTGTCGATAATGTAGGGCGTCGCCGTTACCGATTTACCGTTTGTTGCTTTATTGCGTGCTAGGATTAAAATGGTCCTAAAAATTATTTTTGATCTTTTTCAATATGGCGTACCATTCAGAAAATCTAAAAAAAGAAATCCGAATAGATGGCATTATTTGAAAATTGTTTCCAGATATTGGTGAAAACAATTAGCGAAATATTCAATAATTTTTTAAAGCGGCATTTTGTCGCCCAAAAAATGCAAAAAAAAAAAAAAAAAAAAAAAAAAAAAAAAAAAAAAAAAAAAAAAAGTTGTAAAATATAAACACCGCTTTTATTAATAATTTCTTTTTAAAATAAGGATAAACGTGTCAAAATAATTAAAATTACCAAAAAAAATACGTTTTCGGCTATATAGGAAAATGTGAAGGGGGAGTGGAAGGTTATGAAGTGTTTCAAGAGGGTTTTGAATGTTCAGAAACAATGCGCAAATACTTAAAGACTTAATTTAATGTTCAAATCATTTTTGCGAGAACACTTTTTAAAGCCTTTATTCAAATAAACACGAGATTGTTCTTTGCGCTGTTATTGCCGTAGGTTTTCCTAAGCAGTACTCATAATTGGAAAGCCCAATCCTTTCAAATGTTATTTATTTTTGTGGCTCTTATCGTCATTTTGAACTCTATTCAACAACGCGTTTATCTGTCAAGAGAACGAAGGATTCCCTCCCGCAAAATGCCACGCAATGAAAGCAAGGGGAAATTTGGTGAGTTCATGGACAGCATCCATATCAGATAACGATAAAGAAAAAAATGACAAATATTTTCGGAGATGCCGACGATAATTGAAAAGGAGATAACGTCCGACCGATAACTCTTATCAACGGTAGTCAGAAATAATAAACAAGAAATCCATTTCTATCAACTGGAGCTCTCTATCAACGGCGACAATCCATCAATCAATCAAGAAATATAATCACCGAGCGAGATTTAAGTAGACCATTTTTTCCCCTCGTAAAAATTTTAATAAAATGAACCCATTATGGCTGTCATAATAAAGACAAACTATTACACGAAACTCGTATAAATTAACTCGCAACGGTTACAGGGGTTATAGGAAATTTAATACTCCGTGCAATTTACCATTAGCGGTTTAATTTTTTCCCTTCCTTATTCTAGGGAAAAACAATATCCACTCCTCTAGGATGGAAAAGAAAAGTGGATGAAGGGTGTGCGTGTTGAGGGGGTAAAAAAAAAAAATCACCAAAATTCCATTAACGGCAAAGTAATGAGATCACAACCATTGAGTAAAGAAGTTGATTACAGCGACGTCTGGTGTCAACAGAAGAAAAACAGCAGAAAAACGAAAAATAAAAAGCAAACTTAACTGTGACCCTGATTGTTTTTCCACTTTTATTTTTTTTCACCTCTTCGGCTATTTTTTTCCTTATTTTTCTTTTCTTTTTTTTTTTTTTTTAGAAATTTTTCTCTTTCTCTCTCTCGTTCTACTCTTATTTATTTACTTTTTTCCTCTTCCACGTTCCTCCATTTCCAGACGCGAGCGCCCTCTCTCGACGACAACAGGCACTCAATCACCCGCCGCAGCCGATTGTGGACGACACGGACGCTCTCTCTCTCTCTCTCTCTCTCTCTCTCTCTCTCTCTCTCTCTTACGTTGTTTGGATGTTGGCACTACTTCAAAATCTTGATCCTTTCTAACAGTACTTCCTTGAAAAATCCCAAGTTTCATTTTATTTTTATTTAACTTCCCCTCACCCCTACCTTCAATTTTCCATTTTTCGGCTGAGTGTTTGTATAGAGAGAGTGGCGATACAATGGCGAAAAAACACGAATTCTACCAGAAGAAACCAGAAGGGAATGGGAGCGGGGAATACAAAAATTGAGTAGATATAAAAAACAATTATTCCACAAAAACAAAAACCTACAAAAGGCTATAACAATGGCTTAATCCACAGTAAGAGCACATTGTTTATCAATAAAAGGGATTTTCATTTATGTATCAGATACTATACACCAGTGGTTCCCAACCTTTTACGAATCGCGACACCCTTTTCAAAAAGTTAAGTTATTCGCGACTTCTCACCTCATTTTTGAATAAAAAGTGGTACATGGCGAAATTAAAAAAATCTCGAAATATCCTATAGAAATAAATGCAAATAAAAATAAGCTCGGCGACCTCCAGAAAAGGTTTCACGACCACTGCTATACACTAAGTCTAACAGAGTGTATCAAACTGTTTATAAAGACCATAAAATTATATTTATATTTTGGAACCATGGTATCGACACAATTATTTGTCATCTATACATATCGTATTATAACATGCAAATGATGATTCCGTTAGTGCGCTTTTAACTCGAGAACCACTGATCCAATTTACAAGCTTATTTTTGCTTATAGATAAGTTCTCAGAGAAATGAGACTCAATCTTTAGATAGAATAGGCGTCGAAGAAATGAAACTAATGCTTCCAGTATAAGTTCACCAGATCTCACCATCTAGAATTTTTATGTAGGGCATTCATCAAGAATGTGTATGTATTCGTACATCTGATCCGCACCCAAGTAAATTGCAAGACTTTAATCCCAAGTTCGTAGCAGAATTTTAACGCCGCAGTAACTGTCTTTTCGTATGAGATATGACTCACATGCATCGAAGAGATGTAACGAATTATAAGGGTAACCACATGTTTTCTGAATTCTCAACATTTTTTGCTAATAGCCTGCGATGAACAGTTGGAAAGTTATGTCCTATTAATTTTCACCATTTTTGAAAGAAAAACCATGTAACCTACCATTAAAGTGCGTGTCACCTCGATAGGTTTTATTTTTTCTGAAATCATTTTCTATTTTATTCTACTATCTCATCATGGTTCATTTTATTCCGTGGAAATTCCACAGGTTCCGCCAGTTCCTTATAAATACCGGCCACTGAAGTAGGAAATTACCTGAACCGCCAATTACGGTTAAATAGTCACTCACGGCGTGTTTATACAAATTAGGTGATGACGAACGTAACTAGGAAGCAACTATTGAGTGTACAAATAAGTTTACGTTGTTTTGTCGGTCAGAAAAGGAAATTAGTTGGTGAAAAAGTAATATCGGTTTAGCAAATGCAGTTTAAATTCAGGGTAAGAAATTTGAATATGCAAATTTGTAAGCAAGCATTGGTACTGACGCCAATCAGATATACATGTATTGACAATTATGTTTGAAACTGTTTGCTCAATTCTGTCGATTAATTTTTGAGATTATTTTTGATCGAAGCTGCCAATGGATTCGGGTTTGTTTGTTATATGGTTCAACCTCTACAAATGTGCAGCTGAGGCTGCAAGAAATAAGAACAAAACACGGCCCAAGAACTCAATTTTTGAGCATGAGGCCCAAAGATGGTTCAAATAAATTTAAATACGGTGATATAAATATTAAAGATAAACTCAACAACGAATGCCCAGTGGAAGTTGATAATGACCTTATAAAATCATTAGTGGAGTCAAATCCCCGGCTAACGTCACGAAAACAAGCTTGGAATTGATCATACAACTGTTTGTGAACATTTAAAGCAAATTGGTAAAGAGCGCAAGCTGGAAAAATGGCTAATCCATGAGTTGAACGTACCGTTTGTCCATTTGAATAAAACTGATCGTTTCCTGCATTAAACAGTGTCGGGTGACGAGCAGTGGATCCTGTATGAAAATTACCAACTTTCGTTAAGTAGACAGTGATGTTCCTCAAAAAAAAAAAACAAAAAAAAAACAAACTTGACTTCCTATCCAAGAAGTTTATGCTAACAGTTAAGTGATCAATGGATGAATTGATCCACCACGAATGATGGAAAGTGTTCTGAATATTTGGTATTCTCTTGGGCATTCCCTTCGTTCTCACAGTTTTCTTGGAAGAGAGTCTTTCTGTCCAACATGTCCCAAACATTATTTATGAAGTTAAAATCTGGGTTCTAGGATGGCATGGGTTAATGATAAAAATCATCTTCCTAATCGCTAAGCCATTGCTGAACAATAGTCTAGTATTATCATTATCAGAATGAACTTCATGGGAGACAATGTTCAGGTTATCCGTAGAACGAATCTGGCCTTCCATGAATATTAGTGGTCAGCTCCATACCGGCAGAAGAAGCTTCATGCCATGACGCTACCACCAGAAGCTGAGTTATCTTGATAAGGCATGTTGCATCCATTACTACATGGGGCTCCGCCAAACTCTCTGCCTACTGTCGGAAGAAAATAAGTGTATTGGGATTCGTCAGATCACAAAACCTTTTTCCAGTTTTCCACCACTGTAGACGAACTTTCCTGTTCTTTGCAATAATAGTTAGGGTTTTGCTTATAGACATACGACATTCTGGATGCGAAATATGGACCGGGAACAGCCTTGGTTAAAATCACTTCTCAGTGGATGTCTTGTTTCTATACAGTGGATGTTTTGTTTCTTCAAAGAAGGGCGGTATCACTCATGATCGATTGTGTTTGAGCCACAGTTACGTCCTTTAGATAAAGCCTGTAGATCATTTTTCCGGATGTCACACCGTTCGAAAATCCAGTCAGCTGCTTCAGTGTTTCAATCGCGGCTCCAGCAAGACAAGCACCAACATGAGTCCCTTTTTGAAGACAGATAGGTTCCTCTTTTTGCCCATGATGATAAAGTTCTATGATTAGACTCGTTCAGTTGCTTCTTAAGGAGATGATAATTACTAGTATGAGGGTTGTTTAAGAATTTTTGCCTCTTGGTCCGTAACTTTTTTATTTGTTAACCAATTTTCAAAAGTTTTTTTGTATATGATACTTACGTTTGTCCTCTATGTAATGCACTATTCACTTTTTGTCATAATCCCCATCCCTTTCCACGCATTACGCCAACAATGACTAGTCGGATGAACCCGTCGGAGAGGAATTCCGACACCGGAATTGAATGACAGCCTTGGACCCTCGAATGCAGTATGATAACGCCCCACCCTAAAGGACATGAGTTGCGTTCTGACGACGAGGTGGAAGATGCCATTCAATCCTCGTGTCAACAACAATCCTGGAATTCCTCTCCGACGGGTTCCCGCAATGCGTGAAAAGGAATAGGAACTATGTCGAAAAATGAATAGAGGACAAATGTAAGAATCAGATATAAAAAGAATTTTGAAAATCGGTTAACAAATAAAAAAGTTACGGACCAACAGGCAAAATTTCTTAAACGACCCTCGTTGGTTTGGTTTGGTTTGTTTGGTATTAACGTCCTTTTCAACTGCCATGGTCATTTCAGGACGGCGTTATAGGGGCCGCAAATTTTGCCTCGCAAGGGTTCTTTAACGTGCAGCCGGCAAACGACTACACGGGACCAATGGCTTTACTTCCCTTCCGAAGGAAGTGCGTGATCAAACAACCCTAATAAGTAAGTAAATAAAAGACACTCTTGAATCATGTGACCCCAAACTATTTTGTATCAAACGGGTTAAAAGCACATTTATACATGTTCCGTAAATATTTCTAATTCACTAGCTTTGTATTATTAACCACATCGATTTTTATTTATATTTAATCATGGTTCCACACTGAACTAAAATTTCGCTAGGAGGTATACCCTTAGTTGACACAATTTCAGTTTTGCATTTCCGCCTCGTTGATACAATCACAGTTGCCAATGAACCACTGGGCATTGAAGTGCTTACGATAAAGGATAACGGATCACTTGGCTTTTTTACCTTTTTTATTTATTGAAATGAAATCAGGAGAGCTACTAAATAAATGAAGCGTTTCTTTTAGGGAAAAACCGATAATAAAAATAAACCGGACCATCGCCACAGTCGCAGGAATCACCTAGGCAACGGGAAAAAACTCACCATATTCCAGACGCTGGTTGGAATCTGAAGCAAAAAAGAATAAGCATTTACATAAGAAATTGTTTTTATTGAAAATTTGATTCACTCCTTTATCTTTGTTTTTCCTTTCCCTCATGAAAGAAAAAAAACCTCTTTTCAGAGTACCAGGATTGCTTGGAGCGACAGACGACAATTTTTTCTTCAAGTTGCCAAAACCAGTTTCAAGCCTACAAACGGTAAGCAGAGCATTTTTATTTAAAATAATGCGAATAATAAAAATATGATAAAGGTTTACACACGAAAATGTATTCCTCATGAATCTCTAATAATAAAAGGATTGTGCGTGCGTTTATGTATCAAACCCGAACTCATCAAAAACCTGAACAAGGGATCACCTTAAGGAAGACCGTAAGCGTCGAACTGTAAAAAATTATCAAGATAAAAAAAAGTTTGGACTTTTGTTTGCCAAACAAATTATCAGCTCGTGAGGTACATTTTCTGAGGCACTCCATTTGGATCCGAAATTGAACAAAATTGGCTCATGCCCAAGAACTATTCTCCATTGTCAAATTTTCATTTAAATCATATTCTATTTGACTCCATAAGGTATGCAAAAAAATTAATGAAAAACATGAAACTGAAAGCCAATTTTGCATTAACTTGGTTTATCCTATTTCTCATTGCTGATAAGCATCTCTTTATTAAGTAGCGGAAGAATGGAATATGTCCGTCTCTCTGTCCGCCCCCTCCATAGTTTCCACATTTTTTGACGTAGAAACTCGGAACTTAGCTTACCCATAGGCATGTCCTACTTCACTATTCAGTTTGGTTTTGATTGGCCCACGGGGGTCGGAGTTACGGGGGGTGGGAGTTAGAGGGGACCAAGTGTTCTACATGGTATTTAGATATGCAAAGGAGTGAAATTCGATATGCAGATTCCTCTAGGCAAGATCTACATTACTATGAAGTTTAGGCCAAATAGTTTTGGGGTCGGAGTTGTGGTTGTTTGGTTGGTTTATTAGAATTTTTGGCCTCGACTACTAAGGCCATTTTGCGCCTTTTATACAACTTATATTTGTACGCAGCCCGGGACAAACACAAACATCATGTCCACGGCGGGTTCGAACCCACGACCAGGTGGACTCGAGTTGTGGGGGGGGGGGGGAGGTGTCAGTCACTTGCTTTTTAGAGATATGGCAACATATGGCATGTGATATATCATTAAACTGGAAATGATGAGAAAGGAAAGAGGATAGAGCTCTTTTATATTTTATAAATATTACGTTCGAGAGAATCAATTTTTTGATAAAAAAAAATCTGGGATTAAAAAGTGCAGGTAAAGGGGTAAAAATTGATGAATTCAGGGCTTCCGCTACTTGTCTATACCGTCCTCGGGGGGAGGGGGTTAATTTCTTGTTTTGTATTCTTTCGGCTCTGTCAAGCTTAATTAAATTTAAAAAACGAAACGAAAAATTCCGCTACCTGGATTTGAACCAATGACCACGAATATCTATACACGCGACAAGGTCAACCTGAGACTGAAGAATCTGTTAGAGCTGCGTAGTCTTGCGCAAAAATATAATCCCTCTAAAATTTTTATAATTTGACTTTATAATTTAATCAAGTCCATGAAAAAAATCATTAAAACAAATACACTTATATAATGTATAACGTCAAATTATAGAAATTATAAAGTCAAATTATAAAAATTTTAGAGGGACTATTTATATTTACGCAAGAGTACATAGCTGTAACAGATTCTTCAGTCTCAGGTGGATCTTGCCGCGAGTATAGCTACCAACTTGAGCCTCTGCGGACAGGGGTACTGCAAGGCTTTCTGCTAGTGTCATAGAGACTGCTAGGAAGCCCAATGATAGGGCCGATTGGCCTCCTGGCTTCCAGGGAGGGAATTCCTCCTAGCTGTTTTCTCGATAGCAACTGATGAAACCTCACAATAAGGTAGGTGATGGTTTGAAAACTGAAGATAATTAAGATTAAAAAATTCCGCGACCACCATTGTAACCAGGGACTACGAGCATCTAGGATTTGACGGTGGCGAGTGTTTTGTTTACTTACTTGTTACTACATTAATAAAACTTTGATCTGTTGTGATTCTGTACCTCATTGGAACACAACCTATGTTCATATGACATTTATTGCTCAACCTGATCTTCCCAGCAAAATGCCGAAGTTTATTACACTCACTGTGAATCACCCGTATAAACGCATTTCTTAGCAACAATATTTCTTAGAAAAAAAAGCACCAACATATTCTTGCGTGGCAACATAAGCTGAAATCTTACTCTAATCCTCTTTTCTCGAAGATTTCGACATTGTGGTTTCTCAATTTCCCATAATTCAAAGCGTCTCCTTCAGAACATGGCTTCTAAGCCACGAAGGCTTTATTCAATTTTATTAAATTTCTTTAAGAAGATTGCCTTTCGCTGTTGTTAACATTGAAAGAATTTCATTTGCATAGCGCAATCGATTCTCGTTCCAGCAGGTGATTGAGACATTCTATATAATACACAAATTTAGAAGAAAAAAAAGCTTTTTAAAAATTGGTACTGTTTTGTACCCGCTAGAATGATCTATAAGGAATAAAAAATTAATTCCCGTCAAAGTCATAATTCACTCGTGCAATTAAACGATTGTTGGTGGAGAGTTGTTCTTCGTCGAGAGAGCGACACCTGCTGCTAATTAGGATGCGAATCGTTCCAATTAGACAAAGATTAAAATACCATTACACCTTTCTCCGAGCGAACTAACGAAAAGAAGAACCCGGCCTTCGCAAAGATCGACAGGGTCAACGTAAATAAATATATAATGACCGAGTACGAAAAAAAAGAGAGAGAGAGAGAGAAACCTTTTAACGATAAAAGTGAATCGCTTTGACCTTTTTAAAGAGGAGAAAAAAATAGGCCCATCAACAGCTGGTGTCGTCAAATAAGTTTTCCGTTGGAGGTCGATGTTAATGGCACCACCGCCCCTCTGTGCAAATACAGCAACATTGGCAAACCGGCGAAAAATGGCGAAAAGATCAGGCGAAAAGGATTTATGGACAGGGAGAATATGTAAGTTCATAAAGACTCGCGCTCTCTTTCTTTTTTTCTTCGGAAAATGATGACCCCGGAAAAGGTAAGGGAGAAAAAAACATGAAGAGAGAATAAATCAGATTGCGCGCACACACATACACCAGGCACAGAAGCGAGAAAAACTAATAAAAGAGGGCCGTGAAAAAGAGAGGGATGTAGGAAAAATGAAAGAAAAAACTGTTTTTCTTTTTTTTTTTGAGCAAATGCTAACGGTCAAAAGATGAAAAAAATTAAATACATAAAATATTTAAAATGCAAAAAAAATTGACACAAAGTAATAAACGACGAAAAAATAGCAAAAAGCTTAAGCGACAAAAAAAAACAAAAAAAAAAACTAGAGAGAGAGGCAAAAGAAAGGCGAAACCGATGACGTTAGTAAGTTGCGATTCGAGCGCAGCCAAACGACATTTCACGGCATGTCGCAATCGCATTTTGATGACCTTTGATATCCATCTTCATTTGCATTCTGGAATATTCATTTTGGAAAAGAAATTGAGAACCGGAGTGATTTACACACCAAGATTGGAAGAACGCATTTTTAAGGCTTTTCCCATTATCGACACTCCTTTCTTAAATGTTCATCCATCAGCTGATCGCCACGGAGATATTAATGAAATTGGGGTCATAAAATAAGTGATGGATAAACTTTTTCGACACAAACCGTAAAAAAAACTTCCGAGAAAAAGCCTTACCTAGCAAATCTGTAATTACTGAAAGACAGAAGGCCCAAAACAAAAGGCCTGAAAGCCGTGGATTGATCTCTAGCGTGCTATTATAGTCCAACAGACAAGTCGTGAGAATCGCGACGTTGCAACGCGTTGGCTAAGTTTATCAGCCAATCAGCGGCTGCCTTAGTCTCGTTGGACAGGCCTTTTATTTTTCGTTCATATTTCCTACTTAAAGTGCGCTTTCTTCATCACGTGCTCAAGCAAAATGTCAAAAAGAAAGCACTGCGACTCTTCTGTGGAAAATTAATTTCTCATTAGTTGCAAAAAAGCCCTTTTATAGGCCAACAATTTAACAGTAAATTTAAAAGCTAAATATTTACTCCAGCTGGTTTCCATGACAACGCAGTGATTGACAGTTCACACAAGTCGCTTGTTGGATTATAATTAAGAGATCCGAGCTAAGAACGCGCGCATGGGCATGCGCACTGAGAGACATCACCTAGCGTCGAACAAAATAAACTGAAACTGATTTATCTGCTGCGGCCAGTAGAACATGTCCGTGTCATAGTACAACGACCAACGCTTGAACATCAAGTTTTGTTACAAACTGCAGAAAACAAGTTCGACGAGTTCGACCAGACAAAGCTCACGGGCAAAGCTCGCGGGCAAAGCCGAGGAGATGGTGCAAAACTCAGGAGGGGAGTGAGTATAGTTTTTCCTATGCAGTGTTGCCAGACTTTAGGGGGCGATTGCATTAAATGAGGCATTATTTCTTTTGTTACTGATACTTGCTTGTTTTTCGTCTCGCATAACACGGCGCACATTCCGAAAAAGCATAAAATCACTGAACCAGTATTTAAACCGGAGTGGGAGAATATGTCTTTTTTTTCATTGTTCACAGATCGGATTCGTGTCTCAATGCTTAATATGATATTGTTCTCAATGCTTAATATGCAATCGTGTCTTATCAGGGGAAAAAATACAATTCTACCTGATATCGAGAAAATTGTCACATTAAAACGAAAGAAATAAAATGGTAAACTGCCTCGTTTTTTTTTTTTTCAATGTCGAATTGATAATTAGCAACTCGACTTTAAGGAACTGATCAATGTAATGTGCAATAGGGGGGTAAAGAAGATTACCCGCGTGCACGGGCGCTGCCTACGGACAGAAATCTTGGACAGCCCTATACTAGACCGTGGATTTTGTTGCTTGACAATAGCCTGCCCGCACGATCCGTGTGCTTTACTTCCCGGATAAGTGCTGCGTAACTGTTCTTGAACATCTGCGCCTGCAGCCGTCTTTTGTTTCCCCAATCTCAAAGAATCCTTAAAGGCACACATTTTGCAGGAATACCGGACATCCAAGGACGTGTAACATCAACGCTTCGAGTGATTCCATAAAAAGTTTTCAGCGGCTTACAAATCTTGTACCAAGTCTCTTATCTAATCAACGTACACCTAGCTGTTTATTTAGCTTCTACCTTTATCCAGTTATTGTACCTTACTATATTACTCATTGACTTTGTCATGCCATTCGTTGTATTTTATCCAATCATATTATTCCATTGTACAATAATTTTATATATAAGGACGTGAAGCCTCTAATGAGTATCCTTGATAAAACCTGGAATAAATGGCGAAATTATTCGGAAACTCTGATCTCCCGTCAAATTATTGTATTGCAAAGTCTTTACCAATTTTTGTCAAAGGGTATTGTAGCCAAAGCGATTACTTCGAAGAACAATCGAAACTTGCAAACATTCAAAATGGAGATTTAGCTGCGACAAAGCGATCGTCACGTGCGCGTGCCAATGTCAAGAATGCTAAAAGATAAATAGAAAGTAACAATGTATTCATTCTTGACGGCTCGATTGTTATACGACATGTCATTATCTTAGTATTCTTTACGGTCACTGTTTTTGCATGCAATGGAGGAGTCCACGAAAAAGCCTGAAAGGTTGACACAGCCGAGCTAAGACTTTGATGGTCATTTTTCTGAAAACAGAATTCGAAAAAGTTGATCCGTTTTCAAGTTATCGTGCAAACAGCGGCCGATCGGTCGGATAAAGTACAGACCAAGCATGCTTTCTTTTAAGTAGTTCTCTGCTAAAGCTCCTAATAATGCAACAATAATGAGATGTGGGACATACGAGAATGATCTAATATACTAAAACTCTTGCGTGTATTTATTTATTTATCTGTAATTCTATCTCCTCCTAGACGGTTTGAGCTAGCGACTTGAAATTTTCAGGGCAGGCTTATCAATAAAGGACCTGCTCTATCGCCAAAAATCAGCCCCCTACGACCCCCCCCCCTTCCCCACTTTCTGGGGTTTTCATTTAAAATTATCTGCTTTTGTTTTGTAATTCCCCTCAACATATGGCGCGGGCGGGCGAAGCCGCGGATAACAACTAGTATTTTAGTAATAGTTTTTTTTTGCATATCAGAATTTATTGATATAGAGAAAACAATTACAAAAATCTAACAAGATTATGTTGTCATTTTTAAGAGGAAACTAAGTCTTATGTTTTCTACGGCAATGATGTTTCATCAGATCTTGTCAATTTGCTGTTACAAAAAATTATATTCGTTCATGTAAACAAACGTCAATAACTCAGTATTTTTCTGAAATAAACGAATGACGATAATTTTTAAATCTTTCATTCCCCTGGATAACACGTTCAAAATTTTTGGTCCCACGAAATTCGTAATAACGGGGTTCGACTGTATTTCATGTAAATCTGATGAAATGTACTGAAGTATTTCGTTTCGTCAACGTGCTATCATTGAGTTCCCTGCTGCTGAAATTCGACAAAGACTTCAAAGTGCATACGGAGACATGGGTGCTAACAGTGTTAGGAGATGGGTGAAACATTTCAAAGATGGAAACACGAGCATCCAAGATCTGCCTCATAGCGGTCGCCCAAGGAAAAGGTTGATACCATATTAACGAAGACAGATATGTTACAGTGGCTGAAACTGCAACAAAACTTGAAATAGGACAATCTCTTCGGTCAGCTGGAACGGAGTTCTATCGAAAGATGGGAAAATGTGAGCAGAGAAATGGAAATTATGTTGAAAAGTGAAGAAAACTTTATAGATTAAGGAGATATACGAGGCATGTTCAAATGAAACCTGTTCAAGTCAAGTAGTTATTGTAAGAAGAAAGCAGGGAACAGGAAACACAAGCAAATAGAAAGGGTAGTATTTAATGAATAGTATTGTACACAGGTTTCTCAAAAGAAGTGACCCATGGCGTTTAGGCACGCATCTCACTGTTTGGGTAGATGAGAAATTCCGTCCACAAAAATTCCGCGAATAATCTCCGCAAGGCTATCAAAAACAGGAGTGATCATTCTTCACGACAATGCACGCCCGCATGTCGCATACGTTGTTATGGATGCATTAGCCAAGAAGAATTGGGAGGTTTTCGAACAGCCCGGATATGTCCCCTTGTGACTCATCTCTTGGGCCGGTGAAGAAATTCCTCAAGGAACAACGATTCAACACCGATGAGGAGGTGCAAGAAGTAGTTACGGACTGGTTCAAACAACAATCCACATCTTTTTTTGCGGACGGAATTTTCCGTCTCCCCAAACAATGGGATGCGTGCCTAAATGCCATAGGTGACTTCTTTTGAGAAGCATGCGTACAATACTCTTCATCAAGTATGACTACTTCTATTTGCTTGTATTTCCTGTTTCCTGCCGTCTTCTTACAACATCAACTTGACTCGAACGAGAATATGACCTTCGCAAATAATAAATCAAACGGTCCTTCTTTTAAGACATTAATTATTAACCAACTTTTTTTCTATTCCTGAATATGATCATTGTTTTTTAAACATACACCCCGCTTAATTCTTTGAATTGATCATCCTAGAACTTCGATGAAGTGAACTCAGAGTTCTTAACTTTAATTATTGAAAAGAAGTGGCCTTTATTGAACCCATCGTTTATAAGTTATTTTTTGGATCTGGGATGCTTACCTCTATATGAAGACTACAGGAAGCCCTTTAATGTAACACTAGTGATAAAATCCTATCGATTTTTTGCAATCCGCATAAAGCCCAGCACTAAATGTTCCACGAGAATATTTTGGAATACTTAAGAATTCTGCTTTTACAAATTACGTTTCCAGTGCAGAAAAAAGTTCGTAGCGGTAATAATTTCATCAAAAAGAAAAAAACCCCACAAACTTCTGTGGATTAATAACAAACTCTTATAATTTTTACAGATGGGTAATAACTTAAGTTTTCAAAAATTTCGTTTTAGGATATAAACTTTATGTGTAATTAGGATTCTTGATCGTGCGCATTACTTTCTGGACAAAGTAGAATGGATGCGAGTCGAAATTTAATTTTTCAAGTTTTCATAGTAGTGGCCTATGTACACTGTTTTGTTTACATATGAAAATTTTTAAAACTCTTGATTAAAGTGTGTCAAATGAGCTCAAGGCGCTCAGGCAAATGAAAAGTAATGGGTTCTCGTGCTCTTAATGGAAGAAAGGGGAAGCGAAGAAGAGCAGATTAATAAAGAGAAAGATTTACATTTGATAGATATCATGAAGGATGAATTGGACAGGGATTTTGAATATGGATGACAAAGAGGAGAAAGCAAGTAGATGTCTGATGAATAAGGAATCATTTGAAGTGGATGGAGTGTTAAATGGGTGTTTTCTAAAAAAGTCACAGCTTAATTAAGATAATGTGTTTTCCTGCAGTGGAAGAGGTTTGGAAATGTGGGCAACTAGCTAAGAAGCATCGGAAGATTGATAGTCTTAAAAAAGCATAACTGATAGTCTTAAAGAAAAAAACCCTGTTAATCCATTTATAAAGGAAGAGAGCACCCTGAATTTTTCTTATTCTCTGTACTGATGAAAGCCTTAATGAAACATTGATTTTCTTGAACATAGTATTTAGTTGTCGCAGATTTGTTGGAAGAGGATTTTGAGATCGGAAATGTCGTTCCAACATGCCTATAGAATATCTGTGATCTGGGACAGCAAAAGTAAATGACAGAAGGAATTGGCTGAACCAATCGATGAACAGTCTTTCTGAGATCTTCAGTTTATAGCAAAACAGCGCTTCAAGTAGATAAACAATCAAGGAAAATAGCAATTTGGAGTACTTTTTGCATGAAAAACTACTAAAAACTTGATTTTGAGTTGAATTATCTTTTCTTTCTGAGATCTTCAGTTTGGAGCAAAACAGCGCAGTCGTCTGTCGTTTCATCCACAGATATCTAAATGTACATATCATGAGTTGCTTCACGAATTTTTTGATACCACTGATTCGTAGAGTTCGGATAGATAGTTTTTCCTAATTCCAGATTTGCTGGGGTTTTCTGTCCAATGTGCTTTTCCAAGAAAGCACTCAAGACCGGATTGTTGAGTTTGAATACGGGAATGTCCGCACCGACCATATATTTGCAAAGTTATTGTCACAACTTTTTTAATTAAACTTAAAGTTACTTGATTTTAAAGCAAGAGTTCTTGGTTGTGAAACAGGAGAGAGAACGGTAGACGAAAAATTGGTTCAAACATTTTTATTCATTACACTTGAAGGGATAAAATGAAAGATTTGATTATGAATAATAATTTTATGGAGTTAAGCTCATACAGTTAATGCAGTTATGATCATAATCAGTTTAACTTCTCAATTCAGAGTTAAGATAAAATGGTTACATGATTCGACTTTGAGGCGTTGAGTTGAATCGACAGAGTGGAAAGGGAAGTGGCGTAGCATCATCAACCTTCCGTAATGGCCGGGCGGGTGGCCCTTCAGTTTCCTTTGACGACGGGCGAGTACGTCTAGGTAAGAAGTTCGCTATGGTTCCAAGTATAAGAAGTAGAGTAATATGCGGCAACCGTTGTAAGGGAAAACGGCGACCTATTTAGGTTTGACGATCCGAAGGAGGGCACTGAAATACACTTAAATCACATGCATTAGATTTAGCTTGACTACTAATTCTTAATTTTATGATAAGTTTATACGTGGCACTAATATCCAATAAAATGAAACTACCAAACGCCGATACGCTGCCTACCAAGCACGGTAGGCCGAATGAGGTCTAATCGACGCTATCGGCTGTGCGAGAGAAAACGCAGGCACGACGCTGGTCCTGGGGGTCCTCCGGAATCGTAATAGCAATATTAGCAAAGAATGGCGAAACGTCTGGCTCGGTCAATGACAGCTAGGCAAACGCTTCGGATAACTCGTCTTCCGGGACGACGACAGGCGGCGGCTTCTCCTCTGTCGGGACGACGACGGGCGGCGAGCAGTTCACGTCTAGCTGCTCGTCAACATGGAAAATCTGGTTAGGAGAGTCAAAATCCGGCACTAAGCCTTGGCATAATGTTCCATTGAAAGGATCCAGTAAAAGTTTATCAATAAAGTTACTGGCCTGAGCACGGGAGGTTTCGTCGAGGCGTTCAGTCTTTCTCATACGAATATCGAATGGCGGGTAGCGGCGTCGCTCGCTCTCACGTCGGCTTCCAATTCTCCGCTGGCGTGGGCTTCTCCGCGCTACTCGTCTGCGTCCTCCATTTCCCTCGGACGGGTAGAAGACTCGGGTAGCTCGTGGACGGAAAACTTCGCTTCTCCTTTCTAATTTCGTCAAGCCTCCTCTCTCACCAAGGCAATCCTTATTAGCACGGGCCGTCTCGTCTCGCCGGCTTCGTGGCTGCAGTCCTCTGCCATTTCTCCGGTACGAGCTCACTGGAAATTTCCGTCCGCTTAAATCGCTCCCTCGCTTGATTTCTATTCCATTCTAACGACGAACCTTTTTTTCCTCCCCTTCTTCCTGTCCTCCGTCTCTTTAAAATTTTTCTTATTACGTCTCACTTCCTTCCCCCGCCGATCGGCCAATCCCTCGCTTGATTTCTCGGCTTCTCCTCGGGATCGTCGACTCTTCTCGACGGGGTCCAGGTTTTTATTCTCTTGCTCCTCTCTTCTATTAATTCTCATCGTCGCCTTCGTTTTCTCTTCGATTCCCCTGTAGTGATAGGGACTGTAGAATCAAAGTTTGTTTATGCTTCTCCATGCGATGTTTTGATGCTAAATGTTGCAGCCTTGTGATCCACGAACAAGCCATCACGTGTAAGATAAAAATGCAACACTGGAAGATGGACTTCCTTGGCACCATTGTTTCAATAGTCCATAGAACGCATCCGATCTTCCATGAATATTAGGGGACAAGTTCCATAACAGCAGAAGAAGCTCCATACCATGACAGCACCATCATGAACTTGAGTTGTCTTTATAAAGTCAAGTCCTCTGTCAACAGTCGGTACTAAACAACGCGTACCTTGATTTATCAAAATGCATAACCTTCTAGTCTTTTCGTGTACAGTCATGACGTTCCAGGCTCTAATGCAAATATATTCCTGTTTTTTTTTTTGAAGAAATCAGGGATTCGTCGTATAACAAAGCGAAAGCCGATTTGGATCCGCTTCAATTCCCGACGCACGGTTCTATCGGAATCAGGCTTGGTTAAAGTCATTGTCAGTTGTTGCACAGTGGATGTCTTGTATTAAACGACGGTGGTCTTGCTTATGATTAATTGTCTTTGAGCCATAGTAGGCCCTTATAGACAAAGACTGAATCATTTTTGCAACGGTTCAATTGTAAGGATATCGCGGCTCCAACTGGCTCTATGCACCAATAATGAGTCCCTTTATGAAGCCAATTACGCCTTTCTAGTCCATGCTGTTAAGTTCAGTGATTACATTCACCCAACTCTTCATAAATGCAGTGTACACGCTTCTTCTTCTTGAATCACATGATCTCAAATTATTTTCCTTAAAAAAACTGATTAAAGCAAATAAATTTCTAAATCACTCGTCTGTATGTGCAATTTGTCTAACGAAATCTGAATAGGGGGAGAAAATAAAGAATCTTTTGGATACAAATTGCCAAAGTTCCAAATTGATGTAAGAAAATTAGATAGTCAAGCTTAAATTGGACAGTTTAATTTTTTGGGCATGGCTATAAAATTAAGTCGTGAGGGTGAATGGGAAAAGAACTTCAGCAAGAACCGTCGTAAACCGTAGCAATGAAAATGCCAATTTTCGTTTAAGATCTGCAGGGAATTTATTTCTGCGCCATATAAAAACCAAACGCAGAGAGGAATATAAAAGTAGTTGGCCTTTAATTATAACGGCGTAATAATTCCCGTCCGCTCACGACGGGATCATTAAAGTTGCGAATTCAGTGAGGCGTTATGGAGGAAAATCCAAATCGCTCCATTCTTCATTAAAAAGTATCGATCCCATTTTTATTGTTTACGCTGAAAAGACATAAGTGAGGGGAAAAGGGGTCAATGGAACTGGAGAAATATTTCTGAAAGATCGGTGGCAATATTTCCTTTCACTGATAACGAACCGATTGATTCGCTCCAATAGTGCGGGTTGCTTTCGTTAACAATGCACCAATTAATTAATCACCATCGATCACGAACATCGGAATAAATCATTTCGTCTACAGGGCCAAGGATTTATGGGTTCAGCGACAACAATTTATGAGTGGGCTCAAGTATTGAATCAAGTGCAAATCCCATGCATTTGCACCTCGAATCCTTTGTGGAATCTCATTGTGTTGAGTGAAGTGTCCATATGAATCTCAGATTAGCACACGGTCAGTTAATTCGCTATTTGATTAATGTCAGTCGTGATTCGAGTTTTTAACTCGTCCAAGTTTCTTCTAAATACATTGTCTTTCGCATCTCCCACAGAAAAAAAATCACATGACATTATGTCTGGGGACCAAAGAGGCCACGTCTTAATTCCTACAACGACCTATCCAACTGTGGGGTTAGGTTTCGAGATTAGACTACAGAACCTCCCCTTCACTAATGCTGAGTCCAGTCTGGACCTCCGGGCAGTCAATACTTTATAGCAGTGATTCTCAAAGTGGGGGTCGCGACCGGTTCACCAGGGGCCGCGGCAGCCAACCATAGTTGAGTTTTCCGATGTGTTATTTTTAATAAGGGGCCGTGGAAAATTTTCTGGAGCATCAGGGAGGCCCCGGCTTAAAAAGTTTGGGAACCACTGCTCTATAGAATAAAAATGGACCTAAATTTTGTTTGGAGAATTTTGGCTGAGTTAGGCATTATATATACCCATACAAAAATTGAAAATTAAAGCAGCACGTACTGAAATGACACAACTTGTAAAAACAAGTATTCGGTGGGATGGAAAATGAATCTAAAGAAAACACAAGTTTGCGACGAAGTAACAAATCACTAACAACAGCACTGAATTAGAAGTATAAAGTTACGTGTATCTCGGACAAGAAATCACTATGGATGAAAGTACTATGAACGAAATCAACAAATGAATCAGAATAAGATGAAGCAGTTTCAGAAGAAAAAAAACAGCTCAATCCATAAAAGTAACATCCCGTTTTCTGAAAGCAGTGTGTGCTAGCCAGCCCCCGCTTAAGAAGCAGAAACATGGACTCAAAACACAAAGCCATCCAAGACTACAAACAACCCGAAGAAGCTGGAACGATGTATGCTAGGTATCACAAGGAGGGGACTGAATTCGAAAAAATGAAAATGTTCATAATGACGTCATAAGCGGATATGCAACTCAAATGGCAGTGCGCCAAACACACACCCATAAGACAAGACAACAGATGGACTACAGCCATCCTTGATTGATATCTAATAAAGGTTAGAAGACCAGAACGAAGAACCCATACCAGTTAGAGACGATGTAAGGAGACCGGTGGGTATCAATTGGAAAAGCAAGGTCTAAAACTAGGCATTGTGGAAACATATATGGAGGAGACCTACATTCAGAGTTCATTGACAAGGGTTGAAATTGATTTCGATGTTGATGATGACAGAGAGAAGTGGCTCTTCCCTTTATCTTTGGGTTTTAATTTCGGACATGAAATACAAATGAGGCAAAGATGTAAAAAAATTGTTTGGCCGATCGCCCTGCCAAGAAAGTCTCAGCCCAACACTATCTTCTCGAATATAGGAATGGTGCCAATGCGCTCAACTATCTAGTAATAGGGATAAAATAGAGACATTCTTTTAAGGACACCCACTGTATATAGGCCCAAACCTTTGAGGCTAAGTACTACAGACGTTAGAGGACTGTAAACTGAGAATTTTGATATAGGGAACCAATGGTCGGAAATGCATATTCCTAGTATCATGAGAATTAAATCTAATCGCGCACCTTTGGGATCACCTCATGCGCCATGGTCGCTCTTGGGATCTCCACTGCGCACCCTTCAGCGGAATCTTCCAGCATTTTATTGACTCTCTCCTACACCTTCTATCTGCTTCTGTGCTGCACACGGAGGTTTTTCTGGTTACTAGCTGGTGGTCATAACACTGTGGCTCGACTGCTCTCATTTATCTCCTGGTATTGACAGATTCTATTCCTTTCAGCTGAAAACAAACGACTTCCCATCAACCATCCAGGCATTCATCAGAAAACGTAAGTTTCAGAACATTTTTGTGACAACGGGAGAAATGAAGCGAAACCCATTTGCTGGTTCCAATTAGGTTCATTCCATTCAATTTAAATAGTTAAAATATATCTATTCACCAAATGACCGACGATCATTAAAAGTGGGTGCACGTCAAAGGATCCAAATGAAAAATGGAAATCCAATTAAAAGGTTTTTTGAAACAGCTCTTTCAAAAATACGACGTCGAGTTTCCCTCCGTCGTTATTAAAGAAAACCCCCTTGAAAGGATGAGTTTTATTTTCCTTTGATAACGCTTTCTTCGGAATCAGGACTGTTCAGGGAGAGGGAAGGGACCCCGAAATATATATATATATATAAAACTTGACCATTACTAAGAAATGAAGGAAGGCGAACGAAAGGAAGTTTTCGAAGGGGTCAGTTTCCTTTCAACGACATCAGGAAACGAAGAAGGAGAGGGAGAGAGCGATATGCTGGAAATGAAAGAGGAAGAACAAGCGGATGGCTGAATTACCAGTTACGAACCCCCTTTCCAGAAAAAAAAGAAGGAAAGAAAGAAGAAGAAAACCCTACCACCCTTTCCTACCCACCCACCGCCAACCCCAAACTCTCACTTCTTTATTACAAACAGCTTACCAAAATGGCGCCGACGGCCAGAACTCCCTCTCGAAACAAAAATATAACTGTCTGGGAAGCAAGAAAAATGGGCTCGGCTGTTAGAAATACGACGCCATTACGAGAAGGAGCCAAGGAAGGCAGTCGGGGGAGAGCATCTGTTCCTCGGCGAGGAGGCGATATTAATGCAGTTGAAATGAAAGATCGGGTCGAAGGCACCGGTATTCAATCACGGCCACGGATTTTTACAGGCCACCTCCGCCGAGACGAGTTTGTAAAAGAGTCACCCACCGAAAACATAAAAGAGAAAAAAAAAGAAAGAAACAAAAACACGCGAGCGAAACTTTTTTTCTTTTTTTCCTACATCGAGTCCCAACGACACCCAACTTTGAATGCAGTCGTCGGAAGGCGAACCTCGAACCAAACCAACCGGAAGCGATGGAGATGCCAAGAACCGAAAACCCAAATCCCGCAGGCAAATATGTTTTCTCAGCTGATTGTAATATACTGGGACTACTCAGAGACAGATCTCATTTAATTTTTAACACTGCAAATAGATTAATAAAAAAATTATCTGGACACTCCTATTTAATTTAGTTTCAACTCTAGATATAATATAAATGTAACAGCAGTTAATACGGCACTGAGTCCGACAAATGCCTTGAGTTGTGCGACTTTCAGAGTGGAGTCAGCATAGGGTGCTGCATTAATGGAAAGTCAATTGTCGTAATCAATGTTTTCACCGAGTATCCTCGACCCACTGCATGATGTTGTATAAAAGTATGAATAACGACAGCAAACGGTTCCGGGCGACCTAGAAGCACAAAGACAGATTATCACGAAGCATAGGCTGGAGCTCAGGGCCCATTAGTCCACACATTTGAAACGTGTCCTTCATGAGATAAGCTTCTGTGGAAGGGACGGAAAGAGTTAGCCTTTTGTTTCGAAGGTGAAAGGAGCATTGCCATTGGACTAGTGATGATGAAAATTGCTTCACTCTCCAGAAATATGACGGTCGTGTAAGGATCTGGAGGTGACCAAAAGAGAACTACGATCGAGAGTGCCTCATGCCCGAGGTTAAGGAATCAGTGTGGTGGAATCAGTGTGGACCATGCTTTCTGCAACAAGTGGACCATGCGACTTAACGCCCCAAGAGAGCAAACGTTTCTGAAAATGCACATGATGCTCGTTCAACAAAGGCATTGTGACATCAAGTTGTTGCCTTGGCTTGTCCAGAGCCCGCATTTAAACCAATTGAAGGTTGAATATGGTCTATTAAAAATTACTAGTGCTATGTGGAAGAAAGTGATTGGACACCTCTCTTGATGAGCATTTGGCCCCACGACTTTCGCGTAGTTTGTAAGATTTAAAAACGGAAACGGGAATATACTCAACTAATTCTTAAGTAAAATGGCTACCAGTAGACAGCTTTCCAATTTCGAAAAGGACATAGGATGGTCCATAGGATGTATTAGTATACGATGCATTGCTGACATCCGACAAAACCAACTACTGTATGTACTTTGTTGTCAACACGTGGTAGAAGGAACATTGTAGGAATGAACATCGCTCCGGAAGACCCGCGGAACTGCAAGACAGGCGAAAAAGATTCTTCGTAAAGAAGTCCATGCACTTAGATATATGGTCGAGCAGCCGCCCATAAACCTCTCATCACAAAGGGAGGGAGGTTCTAGAAATTTTGGCGTCGACTACTAAGGTCATTTTGCGCCTTTCACACAAGTTATATCTGTACGCGGCTCGGGACAAACACAAACATCCATGCCCACGGTGGGATTCGAACCCACGGCCAAGCGGACTCGAGAACTAGAAAGCCTACGCCCTAGCCCTCTCGGCCACCTGGCCGGGCTCATCATAAGGGAAAGTTTAGATCAGTCTCTACGATGGCGTAAGGAGCACAGGAATTAAAACAGGAACAATGGTAGCATGTGTTATGGAGTGAAGAATCACGATTTACAAAATTGTTTCAGCTGATTCGTCATGGGTCCGCTCATCGTAGTGCATGGAAACATGAATTCCAACACATAGAGAAATATTTTAGACAACTCAGTGCTCCCTATGTTGTGGCATGTCTCTTCCAGAAAGACAATGTCTCTTTCTTTCAATGGTATGCGGAAAATCAAGTCTCCCGGATGGACTGCCTTGCGCAATCTCATAGAGAAACTTTGGACGAAATGGTACGACGGCTGCGGATCAGGTCGACCCGACCTTCTTCATTGCCGGAGTTTGCTATACAGATTTTATTTTTTTACAATAATAAAAAATGTCTGACTTTTGCAATTTCTTATATTCCTTGTATCAAATGACTTTTGAGCCAAATCGAACACATAAATCGTAAATTCAACTTTTATTTAATGTGAAATATTTGAATTATTAATATAACATTAACTAAGACTAATTCCAATTATCAAAGGAGCTTTGGTATCAAAATTGAAATTAAAATCCTTAATAATAAAAGCTACCGTAAGTGCAAATGTCAACAAAATTTTGTTATCTAAATTCGTTTACGGAAAAAGAAACGCTTGAGATAATTGCCATATGTTATATGATATGATCGCGAAATTTTTCGCTGAGTTTAATAAAAATCCTTATTTTGTTTGTACTGCGAACAATTTTCGAAGATATCGGGTAAGATCCAAAATTTCGTCAATCAGGATTATTAAAACGCCATTGTTGTATGTAAACTCGTTCTTCGAGCAATGAAAATATAAAAAAAAATTCTTTCACTGCATCCCATAACAACTTAAATTCAATAAGAAATTCTATGATCGCATACAACTTTGTTTAAAACGAAAGATAAGCTGGTGCGTTGTCACCATGAAAAAAAAGTTCTGATTGCGCGAAACTTCTAGTCTTTTCCTGCTCACATTTTCTCGGAGGTGTTTTAGAACTCGAAGGGAATAACTCTGGTTCACTGTCTGGCCGGTTTGGAGGAGGAATTCATGATGTAGCGTGTTCATTAGCAGGATAAAACTCGGTCAGCATGACTTTGACATTGGAGCGAATGTAGCGTGTTTTTTTCGACAAAGGCGAATTTTTACCAGCCCACTGAGAGGACTGAACTTTGGTTTCAATGTCATAGTCGTATACCCATGTTCATCATCAAAATTAAACAATCGCAGAACGCTCGGGGAATCATCTAACCTAAACAAACAATTTGCATAGACTAAGCTACTTACCGAGAACCCAAAATGGGCGATTGTTCGTTAGGTTCATCACTTACCCGTATTCGCGAAATCAGCCATTCCGTCGAGAATTTTTTTCTATTTTTTTTATTCTAGTAAGTTAAAGTTGTAATAGGCGCACATGTCATATCTAATCGGGAACATGGCCTATCTATCCAGCTCGAAGGACCAAAATGATTATATCCGTAAATAAGGTCACTTATAGCAGATCCAAACGTCAAGAAAAACTTTAAAACTTAATAATGCCCACACGAATACAGATAAAAAGATTCTGTTTGCACAGAAACGATTGAGTTGCAATCATTGTTGCATAATTTTCGTTTTTTTGACCGACAGATGGCGTTGTCAGATTACAGACATCAGTTTATGGACATTTTCAGACGGTAAGAAGCCGGATTAATTATCGGCTTACAAATGTTCAATATGCCGTCCGTCATTCAGCAACAATGCTCTTTTTATACCGTCTGAAAGTGTGCATAAACTGATCTGTAGCCTAACGACACCATCTGTTGGTCAAAAACCAAACATTTCTCTCATTAATTTAATTCCCTGGGGGGAAAATCCGACTTCATTTCGATCGTTTCTGTGCAAATAAAATCTTTTTATCTGCATTTGTATGCGAATTATTGAGTTTTAAAGTTTTCCCTGATTTTTGGATCACTCTGTATATACAGGGTGCGTGGGATATGTGATTGAGCGCCTGCAGTTATGTGTGCACTAAAATCTGTACTTTCATCTTTACAGAGGATCAATAACGGACTATCAGCTAACGCAAACAATGAAAAGACACGCTGTGATCGCTGCGCTACATGCACCGCACAACAATGTTGTAATTGTAACATTTTTGAAAGTCGCCAGATCATTTGTGAACAAAGTTCGGAAGGAGATGAAATCCTCAAGAGGACATGTGTAGTTAAGCGCAAAACCACGCACAACTTTCGAACACTATGAGGACACCACGATTTGTACAAAAGGTGCAAAACTTATCGATACGAACCCAGGAATGTCTATCAGAGCCATCGCCCGAGATCTCCAGATTTCCGAGGGCATAATTCGCAATGTGGTGCATGCGGACTTTCGTTATAATTCGTATGTTCTGAGGAAAGGGGAGTTCATGTCGAGGGAAACGCAAGAAACACGACTGCTTCGAGCAAAGCGGTTATTAAACAAGGTCAAACATCCGATGGAACCTGGCATGCTCTGTTTTTTTTCCGATGAAAAAAATTTCGACCAGGACCAAAAGGTGAACCGGCGAAATGATAGAAATGGTTATGTACGGATCCCCGTATGTTCTAGGTGTTATGCACACCAAGTTTCCCGTAACTCTAATGATTTTAGAGGTGGTGAGGAGTGAAGTACATGTCATGCCACCCCACTGCTTTCCACAGGGTCATCCGAGTTAATGCTGCTGACTACATTGCGGTGCTGCAAACAGTTGTGAAGCTTTGGATAGACAACGCACATAAAGCTATGACAACACAAGAATGGATGGCAACCCATCTGCATGATCACATCACACCGAAATTGTGGCCACCTATCTCGCCAGATCTCAATCCCCTGGAGTGTTACATGTAGGGCGTTGTTGACCGGGAAGTTATTCGACATTCCCATAATACCATTGTCCGGTTAATGGCCGACATCAAGAAGTATCATTTAGTTCGGACATGTCAACGCTTACGGTCTCGCATTGAAGCCGTCAGTGCGGCTAACGGCAGTTACATCGAATAATCCTGTTTTCGTACATCTATGTCAGGCCCGGCTCTAGCAATTTTGCCGCTCCGTGCAGAATGCAATTTTGCCCTTGCCGTTGCCGCCCCTAAAGGTTTGCCGGCCCTGATCTGTATGAATAAAATACGTTGTTTGGCATATATTTTGTTTTGCTCTACTGATTGCTTCACGTCTTCAAATATCCTACGCACCCTGTGTATTGCTATTTGTATAAGGGTGACCTTATTTATGAATATAATCATGTTGGTCCTTCGAGCCGGATAGATAGGGCATGTTCCCGATAGGAAATGTGTGCCTATTTCTTTATTAAAATATTAGTTTCGGTTTACACCATCATCAGTTGATAAAATTATTTGCACTCTACATATATCATCATATGCAATATGAGAGCATCAACAATCAATAATTATACTAAAATGACTAACTTGAACCGCCATTTTGGCCAGTTCCCGAATAGATAAGGCATGTGTGCCTATTATAATTCTTATTTACTTTTTGATGCTTTATCCGAATCTAAAGTCAAAATGAAAAATTCGAAAGAAATTGGCAACGGAAACGACTGACTTCGTGAATTTAGTAATGATGTTTTTACCGTAGGCGTGCTATTCAAAAATTTGTCCGTACTTTTTGAACAGATCTCGTGTATCAGTCATTTTATTCTGTTTGTTTCTTGAATTCTACGTATATGCATCTGTATCGACAGGGAGTCTTCTTGAGCTTAATCGTTCTTAATGCGTTTGAAATCGATCCGTGACCTTTAAAGCACGTTAAAATTTTTAAATGGCAAAAAATAGCATGTGATATATCATTCTACCTGAAATGATAAGGCACAAAACAACGTTAGATAAAAATCGATTTTTTCAATCTGTTTCAATACAAACCACTTAAATAATCCGTAAGCGAATACGGATATGTAATGAAGTTTTCACCATTCGGTTTGGTTGGTATTAACGTCCCTTTCAGCTACTATGGTCATATCAGGACGGCGTTATAGGGGCCGCAAATTTTACCTCGCAAGGGCTCTTTAACGTGCAGCCGCCAAACGACTACACGGGACCAACGGCTTTACTTCCCTTCCGAAGGAAGTGCGTGATCTCAGGATTTCTCCCCTGAAAAATTCCTCGTCGTCCTCGGCCGGGATCGAACCCGCGTCCTCGGGCATCACCATTCGGCAGAATAACATGCTCTCAAAATTAAAAATCAAAATTCTTATGCTTTAAAGGATACATGTAAATACAAATCTTCTTATGATTTGTTCTTCTTATGCATATTAAGAAATTAATGGTTGAATAATGAAAAACTGATACGCCATTTCCCCCCTAAATCAAAAAAATCTTATTTAATTTAGCAGCGTATACTCGGATGGTCGTCACATACATATACGCCATTCCCCAGGGAGCGGGAGAGAAAATCAGATTTGCTTTAAGAGCTCCGACTCTGAAGATTAACCTTTTACCAACCTCTCCCTTTCTCCGTCTTTCAATTTTCTTTTTTTTTTTCGATTTTATTTAATAATTTTTTTTTTTGCATTTTCTCCCATCGTTTTGGTTTTTTCCTTTCATACAATTTCCAACACTCTTCGCTTTTCTCTCTTTTCGCTCTGATCAGCATTACCGAGTTGAAGGGTTCAAAGGGTTTCGCTTGCCAAGAACTTAAACTGTCAGCTTGTTGTCATGGCAACGTGCCAAAGCGCGGAGGCCCCAACTTTGGTGGCGACGTCCTGGCGAAAAGATTCGACGAAAATCATCATCATCATCATCATGGCGACCACCACCCGCACCCCAAACAACCCTGTTTCTCTCTACCCTCTCTTAAAATCCCCATTTTCCCACTGTCCATCAACAAAAGATAAGATTACGTTCGCGGGGGGGATGGCTGTGTAATGGCGGACGGAGCGCGTGCGAGAGAGGACACTTTGTAAACAGTGTTTAAATTGTTCCTGATGGATGAATGGTATTAATCATCCTCATTCTTGAATGCGTTTCGACATGAACGAAAAGCGAGAAAGTGAGATAGAAAGGGAGAGAAGAAGGATAATGTGGACGAAAAGCTTTTCAAGCGTTTAATCGAATAAAAGAGAGGGGAGGGCAGCAGATTTTTTTCTAGGCAAGCCGAGATGAAGACACTTCATGAAAGCATTAAATTCACAGAATTTGACAGCGAAGATCATCTTTGAACTCTGAGGAGAGGGAAAAAATTATCTGTATTTTTTAGCGTTCCTCTTGCGCGTGGGATTCCATTAAATAATGCAAATTAAAGCGCGACAGATTTGATAAATCACCGCCTTCCCTTCAGCAGAGGCCGCGAGCAACAAAACAGAAATGGATGTTCGGAGAAAAATAGATTGTTTCCCTATATCTCGGCATTAACTCAAATTTTCAACGGGAAAAATAAGCCAAGCGGAAAAATTTGTCACCATGTCCAGGAAAAACAAATTCTCCTAATTATTCAGCTTTCAGGGAATCTAAAGCTAATAACTTTGAATACTTTTTACATTAAAGTAATGGAACACAACGAAGGAAGTGAAAGCATTATTGATTACCAATTTATTAGTCCACTGTGGTTAATGAACACGAGTTGGAGAAATTTAGATAAAATTTTTAGGAACCCATTCGGCGATACGCATCGAAATCTCGCTGGGGTTGAAGAGCGAAAGTTCCAAATGAGTGGACACACAAATATGCGTTCAAATATTATTTTCCCGTTCATTTAAACTCAAAATCCACTCAACTGATAATGAACACATAACATACTACCGGGTGATCCAAAACTAGCTGAAAATTTGAAAGTACGTATGTACAGTCTATTCCAAAAGCGTTTTCACTTAGGTAAATGATGGTCGGCGTCCTTGCAATATATTAAACCAATGAAATTAATCGGTTTAAGCAAAAGATCGAGTCCGACGTGATTCAAACTCGACTTCTTGCTTGAACCAATTAATTTCACTGGTTTAATGTATTGCAAGAACGCCGAACATCATTCACCTAAGTGAAAACGCTTTTGAAATAAACTGTACAGTACTCTGATAAGATTTACAAGGGAATGCACGGAATTTGTGATTCAATTTTTAGTTCACAATGAAGAAATTTAATACCAGAAATGCTAAAATATGCAGAAAGAAAAGTCGAGGAATGAATGGCTGTGGAAACTTTACTGAATGAAGGAATGTCAACATTTTGGGGTATATTGGGAATACCAGTAAATACAAAGGGCCTGTGGTAGGAAACAGATGCTCCATGATCGAGACTAACAAATAACGAACTTGATGATAAAAATCAAATATGAGATGGTGCAATGAGGGAATGTTAAAGAATAAGATGGTTTTGGGGATATAAATACATCCACCAAATATACTAAAATGCAGGATATTCCATAAAAGATTTGTTTCATAAAGGCATTTAATAACTTTGAACGTTTTTAGCCTGTTACAAAGAATCTCCGAAAAGTTTATCAGATCATTTATTACACAAACTACTTATAGGAGGCGATCGCAACGACAGAGCAAATGAAGGCATCTACCATAGAGAAAGCGCAATATGGGTTGCCGCCTGCTGCTCAACCTTTTCACTACCAACCTTTCAAAAACGTTTTCATCCAGTTATTAATCGAAGTTTTATCTGCTGTTGCTTATCGTAAATTTACCAATATCTCTCTGAACTTTGATTGTGATTTTGTTTCGGCAAGCCAAACTACTCACTGCTTAAGGTAGACGGCATCTTTTGTTCTATCGATGTTTTGCGTCCAATGAGCAGATTCTGCAATAAACGAACAAAATCAGCTAAAATTTCTGGGCTTTCTTTGAAATATGATGAAAAAGATACATGATTATCAAAAGTTATTACATATTGTTATGATACAAACCTTTTATAGAATATATTTTATTTAACAATTTATTTCAAAGTTAATCATTCTGTCAGTAGTAGCATTTCTTTCTTAAATTATACAGGATGCTTACTAAACATACAGCAAAAATTCAAAGGGTGATTCCTTGGGTTGTTTTAAGAATCTTTTGTCCTTTGATGATTTTCAGTATGCCGCTTTGTTTCAAAGATACAGGGCGATAAAGGCTTTTATTACCTAATATTACATGTAAAGCTTCTTAATCTCCAATAACTGCTGAAAATGACTACCACCAGCTAGGATGCATGATTTCAATTTTCTCATTGACTGCCGAACTCTTTCAAAAACACAAGGGATGTTTCTTATAGCATTACATCCATCAACTATCCCATTTCTCAAATCTTCTACATTTTCCACTGGAGTAGTGTAAGCTAACGATTTCAAAAGGCCCCATAGAAAAAAATCTAAAGATTTAAGTCCGGGGACGAGCGGCCATGAGTGAGGTCCAATCTCGACCAATCCAGCATGGGAGCAACAAAACTAAAATGGGCTGGTACACCATCGTGCATAAACCACATTACATTTCTCGTTTCCAGAGATACAGGCAAACATTCATGATTTTCACCGAAAGTCACCCAAATGCTTGGATTTACAGTTTCGTGCACACTTTTTGCCAAACTTTCATGATTTTCACCGAAAGTCACCCAAATGCTTGGATTTACAGTTTCGTGCACACTTTTTGCCAAACTTTCATGATTTTCACCGAAAGTCACCCAAATGAGTGGATTTGCAGTTTCGTGCACGCTTTTTGCCAAACTTTCATGATATTCACCGAAAGACACCGAATGGGTGGATTTTCATTTTCGTAAAAAATTTCGATGCCCCTCACCTACAAGTCTTCCTGATAGAAATTCCGACCCAAACATTCAATGAAAACTTCTGTTGAAAACAGTCTTCACGTACTTCGTGTGGATTTTGATATCAGCCCAAACAAAGTTATTGTGAAAATTCATTATTGAATTTCTTGAGAAATCTGCTTTATCGGTAAAAAGAATCAGCGACAGTAGTTGAGAGATTTGAAACAATGTTTGCAGAAGCCATTAACACAATGTAATACGTGGAGGAAAATTAGCAGGAACAAGTGCCTGAACGCGTTGAATGTGGTATGAATACAACAACTGCTGTTTCAAAATTTTCTGCACAGTCCCATTACTTAAATTCAAACCATTTGCAATTTTTCTAGTAGAAATACCGGGATCTTCCTCTACCGTTTTCTTCCACTTCTATCGTTCTTACTGTCATTGGCTCCTGGTATTTCATTACGTTTAAAAGTGCCTGTTGCATGAACTGCTATCCAATGCAACGGAGCCTAAATATAAAGAAATGAACACTGGTCAGATTATTTAGGGGCTAGTGCGGAGTGACAAAAAAGTCGCGGAGCTAGAATTAACATTGCTGATAAGCCCTAGCGTGGTAGTGTTTAGAACATGCTGGGATTCAATAATCATCATCAGAGAAAAAGGAATTGGTGTCGCGGATTAAATATCAACTTCCAATAATTGTAAGTTTTCCCTTATCTAACTTTAAAAAATATAAGCAGCCGAAATCCTGTAAGAACGTTCGCCGTACATTTCATCAGTTCCATAGAATCTCTTTAACTACAGAAATTGATCGGATGAGCAATCTGATATCGTTTATCTAAATTTCCTATTACTGAAATAACTTAGATTCCCTAATTGGCTTTAGCTTATGATTCCGACGTCATACGCTTTAAAATAGTTCAATCAGACTTATTATGTGTAATAAATAATATATACATAGATTTAGCAACAGTCCCTCTCCTGAGACGTTTACGGTGTCGTCTCCCTTCCCTTGTCTCCTGTAGACCACCGTAATTCGTTGTCAGCAAGCATCTAAAAGCCATCAGCCATTAACCGCTCGACGTCGTCCACTTCGCTCTCGTCCAAAAGTAATGAGTGACCTTCTTTGGAGACAATGATTTGCTACCCAACCTTCCTTCTTTCCTTTTTTTTTCTTGGGTCTCTTTTTTCGGTCGATTCGAAGTAATTACAGGAGGTCATTTGTTAAGGGACCCTCCAGTTTCTTTTCCTGAAACCCAATTGATCTTTCAAAGAAATCAATTCCCCGTCTTCTCCAACTTTTGTTGCTTTTAATTAATTAATTCTCGGGTTGTAATGGATCGGGAAAACTCTGCAAAATTCTTTTTTTACTTTTTTTATTTTTAGGAACAAAGGGCGAAAACTGAAGAAGACACGCTTCACAAAGAACAATGTCACAGAGTAGAATAAATCTAAACTCAAAAAATTCCAACTTGAGAAACGGTTGCCCTGTAATTTTTTATTAGTCGAGGCTCCAATCGAATTTTAACTGATGTTCGTACTGACGAGTTTTCAGATGAAAAATAAAATTAAACAAAATTCTTTCTAAAATAAAAGGAACTCTAATCAAGACAAAATACCGTAAGGGAAAAATCCTTATTATTTTTTATATCAAAAAATCATTTTTGGAAACGCAACTTTGTCGCTTTTATAGGATGGAAAAATAAGCCTTAAATTTCAATATCTTAACAAATTCAACTGGAAATTTAAAATTGCAATGTTCTGCCAAAAATTATCCGGACACCGCAATTTTATTATGATTTCAACTCCCATGATGCACTCCTTCACTTTTGATGTAAAAGTAAAGTAACAGCCGCTAGTACGCCATTGACTCCGTCAGCCAGCATGCTGAAAAGCCGCGAGTTGTCTGACTTTCAGAGAGAAGTTATTGTGTCTCAGTCACTGTTGAGAAGTCAACTGTTTTGACATGGCATTCTCCATGACATAATGTGCAAAAGTACGAACAGAAATGTGGGGGTGTGATTGCCATCGAAAGAGAAATACGCTTGACAGTACAATTGGTGTAGACATAATGTCCCGAGGTACCAAGAGATATGGAAAATCATTTTCTTGGATTGATGGCAGAATGTTTTGACAATCTTTCTTCCATCGCCCTGGTGCACGTTCAACAAAGGCGTGGTTCACTCATACTATCAACAAGCTACTGTCATGGTAGCTCAGATTACGGATTTAAACCAGATTGAACTGATGCCGGATGTGCTGGAGAGCCGCATATGAAAGCGGCCATAAGTCGGAAGATTGCCATTGGTTATCATCCAATGCGCAGTCGAATTCGCTGGCGCTTTCCTATATCTACTGAAGCTTATTGGCTTTTCGATTGATCTCCATGTCTTGAAAATGTTTCTTAACTGCGTGGTGAACGTAGTAGAACTTTCTACCCAATTCTGGTAGCAGATTTGAAAATGAGCGCATATTACAAAGAACTTAAAAATTCGTGGCAATGTTGACGATTAGGGGGCCAGTACTATGGTGGGCTAGCACCAACCGCTTAATAAATGAATAGTTAGTACATGGCTGAAAAGGCTGTAAAACTTTGAAGCGTTTTAGCTTTGGATGGTCAACCATCATAGCGTTGGATGGTCAACAATGCCAAATTCTTTACTAAAACTTTGATTTCGTTCACAAAAATTTTGGATTTTTGAATTCTCACTTTGAATTCTTAAATATCATCAAAAGTCGAATAGGAATGTCTGAGGGACATGTTCCTCTATCTCTTTATCTTCGTCGATAAAAGTGAGTTGAAAATCTAATGGTCATGAATTATTAAACTTTACTATCGATGTAACTCTAGTACCAAGTAACCACAAACGTTCTTGCCGTTTTTATGTTGCCATAAAAGGAAGTGATAGAAGATATGCAAATGAGTGTACAGTGTGGTCCAAAATCTGTCAGGGGGGAGCAGGAAAGTTAGCCTGTATAAATATAGGGTTGTTGGGCATTCACATCAATCACATCTCGTGCAGAAGTGAAGACAAATGGACGTATCGAACGACATGGTTAGGTGTTGTCTTGTGGGCTTGTCAGCAGCAGCATCAAGTCGCCGAATGTGTCTTGTGTTTGGGGATGATGCTGTGAATGAACACACTGCAAGGCACTGGTTCCAGAAATTCAGGTCGGGAGAATTTGCCATTTCTGATGAACCCCGCAGCGGTCGACCACAAGCCTTAGATGACCAGGCACTGAAAACGGCCATAGAGGAGGACAGCAGTTTAACATGTGGTGAACTTGCCAGACGGTATCAGGTTTCTGATGAAACAGTTAGACGTCATCTGTACAGCCTAGGAAACACGTACAAGTTGAGCAAATGGGTATCCCACATTGTCGGAATCCAACAAGAATCAACGAGTGACAGCCTGCATGTCGTTGCTTTCTCGACATCGTAACGCACCCATATTTAATCGAATAGTTACCAGTGACGAAAAGTGGGTCCTGTATGACACTCCTAAGCGTTCCAACCGTGCCTCACACTTTAAATCCACCCCCTACACCCACGCAAGATCATGCTCTGCGTCTGGTGGACTAGACGCCAAATGGTTCACTACGAGCTGCTATCAACTGGCCAAACCATCACTAGGGACCTGTACTCCCAACAGTCAGAACGTGTACAACAGGCATTGCAGCAGAAGAAGCCAGCATTGGTGATTCGCAAAGGGGTACTCTTCCTTCATGACAATGCCCGGCTACATGTGGCGCGGGTGGCCAGGGAAACCATAGAGCGGCTTGGCTGGGAAACTTTGTGTCATCCACCTTCCTCACCAGATCTTGCACCAACGGAATATCACCTTTTCCATTCTCTGGACAAACCATCTTCGTGGAAAATCCTACATCAATGTTACAGACCTGCGAAAGGCACTCACGGACTTCTTTGAGTCCAAGGCCAGCAAGTTTTACAGCCAGGGGAATTGATCAACTGGAGACACGTTGGCAGTAGGTGCTAGATGTCAATGGGGATTACTTTGGGGATTAGCAGTTGGGGACATGGAATCCAAAGTTTGATAGCGTCAGCTTCCATGTCCACGGTGGCTTAGTGGTTAGAGCATCGGGACGGTAACCCGAAGGTCCCTGGTTCGAGTCAGGCCGTGGAATTTTCTTTACTATTTTTCACTATTTATTCAATAATACTTATATTAGTTTAAGTTGAATTCATTGTTCACCTGTTTCCTCACGTACAGGCTATGCCTCAGGGAGATATTAAATTGTATGTACTTGTATTTTTATCCTGTAATAAAGGTAATAATAATAATAATAATAATAATAATAATAATAATAATAATAAAATGCTAAGATAGCATTTCGTCAAAGCAAGTTCTTTAAAAAAGTTTCAGATCTTCTCCGTGTGCTTTATTTGATTGCAGAGCAGCATCTCGATGCTCATGTCAATTCAGGGGAAAGTGAATCGCGTAGTATTATTGTCATCTTGATAGAGTTGTGGGTCATGTATTATTATTTATAAGGCCAGAGACCATCATTAGGCCTCAATATGTGTTTATAGACGATGTAAAGTCTGATGATAGCCTCTGCCAAAATATGTCGAATAAATGATGTATTATTAATTATTACTCATAAGTCCATCACTTATAACAATAATTGCTGTCACTACGTATTTCTTACTTTATTGATGATCTTATCAATAATTTGACATAATATTAATTATTATATCAACACAAATAACCAATAAGCTAAATAAAAATTAAAAATTAAATTTTATAATGTTTAGGTTAAGTTAGGGTAGATTAGCCGAAAAAACAAAAAAAAAAAACCTATAAGAATTGTAATAATAAATTCATACAGACATGTACAAAAAGTGTTTAAAGTGGTTACCATATGCAAACATACAGTTTTACTTGTGGCGAACTACTACTCCTAGCCACTGTCATGGCAAACTCTTACGAGTTCGGTAGGTGGTCTTCTTTGATCGGCGTCGTCTTCATTCAATATAATAATAATGCATGCAATAATCTTTGCATACAAATTTTCCATTTAGCTGTTATCGGATCTTTTGATAGCATCTATTACAGCGCAGACATTTTTTAGCGGACTCTGCAGTGATTTAAACATTTTTTTCAAAACACAGCTAAGAATTTATTTACAAATAAAATTGGATAATTTTTTGTATACTTAATTAAAAGCAACTGAATAATTTATTCAATAACATGTTCCAATAAAAACTGCGAAAAATAACAGCGGCTTCTGATTCCTCCGCATCACCCGTAAGAAACTCAGTAAATTTGCCAATGTCCTATGGTGGAAGTTCTTTTTGTTCGTCGTAAACATCACAATAATGGAAATTTATGTAGAAAAATCCTTCATAATTCACGTTGAATTTGGCTATAAAATAACTTGAATTAAGGCTCCGATCATAAATGGAGAATATAAATTATTTCAGTACGTTGTGGTTAAAATCAATGGATTAAAGCCATAAAAAGTCGTTTTTAAATACTAACAAAAATTAACTGATGCTGAGAGTAGATGAAATGTCACTGGATTAGGAATACCACTGCTTTCACTTCAGTGAATTCAGCTGCCCTTCTCATTCTCAAGAGGGAGGAAATCAAAATTTATTAAAATAAATGAAATTCATATTGTGATTCATATATGAAGTTAATTAAAAAAAAAAAGACTCACTGCTTCTATAAAGAGTGAAAAAGAATTATGCAAATTAAAGTTTCCTTCATCATTAATCGAACACCTTAATTGAGCAAATCGAGTTAGAAACAAAAAGACAAACAAACTGTCCCAATAAAATCATAAAATACCTTTCGGTACTTACAAGGGAACCCCACCCACATAGAATTCCGATGCACTTTTTTTTGCGCGCAAGCACACCGTGGAAGCGATAGCGTTGCCCAGAGACAAATGAAAGTAAAAGTTATTTTCATTTGTCTCTGGCGTTGCCCGGCAGTGCAGCGCCCCCGAAGTGCGCAGAGTTCAAAAAACATGGCGGAAAGATGATAAGCGAACTTGTTAGCGGCGGTCGACAAAGAATTGCAGTTAGAGCACTGTTATTAAGCATAAAACCTTAATTTTGCTGTACAATTATTCGTCTCGAAATAATTTATAAGATGAGGTAGGCATCCACGAATAATATTTTTATTTAAAATCATAAAGCACCGCGATACATACCCCCTCACCAACGCAACGTATTACTCGACGTTGCACATGAAGCCAGCCCCGTGTTTGATTACCGAATTACTTAATAAAATGAAATAATAAATTAAGGAAATGGTTATTAATTACTCTAGACATTTTTTTACTGGAAGACAATTAGCTAATTGTAATAATCTATTTTAAAAACTAAGTTTGTTTAGAAATTTGAGAAGCCATTCAGTTGCCATCTGCTGCTGTCTATTTCATCCGAATTGGATTCGTGCTTATTGCTGTGAGTAGTGGAAGAAAGAAGTTCCGTTAAGCGCATTAATACACCGCTTTAACAATGGAGTCCTTGTATGAATATGCGTGCTCAAATTTTTTCGTTTTCGTGGTTTATTTTGAAAGAAACAAAAATCCGCACGCTCTTATTTTGCAAGCATCTATTGTAGCTTCAATTGAGTAACATATTTCAATTTGGTGGAAATCTGTGACATACATGTTCGAGGGATTCCCTTGTTAGTAAAGAATTCAGATAGGGCATGCATATTGAAAGTAAAGAATAGTTCATGATAATTAGTTTTATACGTTATAGATAGTTAAAATCAAGGATTAAAGATATCATAAAAAATCTCTTTTATTCAGTTAAATACCCTTAAAGTTCGTCAACAACAACAAGATAAACATGTTAGAGCATATATTAAAAAGAGAAAAATATTAAAAAAAAGTAAAAAGAAAAAATCTTTTAATAAATAAAAGTTGAGTATTTACCTAATTTATTGTTCTTTATCATTTAACTATATTAAAAACTTTCCAGTAAAGAAAAGGTGCTTCGTATGAGGGGTTGAAGAATTTATGACCCTCGTCATCGGTCAATACAATGTAAAAGCGATCCCTCTCATCGAACGATCGCATTACTCTTCAGAATCATACAATCGAAGTGGGTTCAGTTAGGACGAGAACGCCGAGGAATGGACGGAAGCGGCCCAGGAATATTGTACTCGATGCAAACCACAAACATCTCGAATTGAACTCTATCAAGAGCCTATGCGCAAATGAGCGGTGATCGATCAATATTGCATTTTGAAGGATCTCCTAGTAGAAAGTGAGACTGGTTTATATTGCCAGACACATTGGATTAGGTTTAAACAGAAATATATGAACATCTATTTTAAACGTTGTGTTTCAAATCATTGTTTATAAATTATAAAGTCAAATATTACATAAAATGATAAAAATCATCCAAGTAGAGAGCATTAAATGAGTTACAAACAGACAGACAAACAAACCTGTAAAAAAGCATAAAATTCAGATAGGACATGATAATTAGTTTATACGTTGAAGTTAAAATCAAGGCTTAAAAATATCATAAAAATTCTTTTATATAGCTAAGGTTCGTCAACAACAATAAATGTAAAAAAAACAAACCATTGTAGAGTAAATTTAAAAAAAAATTAAATAAGAGAAAATTCTTTTAGTATTTAAATGCTGAGGTTAGTTAACAATACCAAATGAACTTTTGGTATTACGTTAGTTATCTTGCAATATTCTCGTTATCACAGCCAATAACAAATGATTACAAAACTGACCTCTTGCCCACAACTATTTTTTAATTAATGTATGTACATTTCGGTTCTGCTGAATGATGGTTACAACTGAGTTATGATATTATCGAAAACAGAATTTGAAAAAGTTAATCCGTTTTTAAGTTATCGTACAAACAGCGGACGATACTGAAAATTTTGGCCTTGGAGATCATGATGGAAAAATTGAGCTCAAACGAAAGGATCCAAATTGATGAACGCCCGTTTGCCTACTTGATTTGATGGTTCTTGACTTCTTTCTGTAGATTTATATAAAAGATTGTGTTTATGCCAATAAACCCGGCAACATTCAAGAGCCCAAAGAGAACATTCATGTATAATTCGAGGTATAGACGAAAACACACTGATTTGTATGATGCAATATCTTATCAAGAGGGCCAGTGTTTGTGAAGAAGAAAACGGAGGCCATTTGCGCGATATACGAGAATATAGAAAAATTTTTGAAATATAGAGAAAATAAACTCAAAAAAATCTATTGAAGTCTTAAAAAAAGTAAAAAAGCTATTCATTCTTTAAATGGCAGCGTGGGGACTTATGGCCCACCCTGTAGAAAAAAATTCCGATGTTCCAACAGAATGATTTTTATCATGTCGTATAATTTTTTATTTTACAATTTACAACTAATGATTTGAAAAATAACGTTTAAAATAAATGAGAACTTAATTGAAGAACTTATTTGGACTTTAATTCAAAATTTAATTAATTGGGGAAAACATCATCATTATTTATGCAAATTTTTATTATGAAACTTTTTTTTACATCATTCTTCATAAATAGTAGCGTGGGTTTTCAGAATAGATTGATTTCTCTAAAACAGAGAGGGAAATCGTTAATTTACCTCAAGTTGAACTCATCGACTTGAGTGCGTCTTTCAGATTTTTTCGGAAATTCCTTCGAAAATATTCAAACTCTGTGCGTCCCTCTCTTCTCTTTCATTCATTCTCCTCCTCCTTTATGAATGATGACTTTCATCTAGGAAGGCGAGGTTTTTCTTTATATCGAGTAAACTTTTTTGTTCCCTTTCCCTCTCCAGTACTCCCCATTTCCTTTTTTCTAGATCTTTTGTTTTCCTCCTTTCTAACGAAATCGCCCCCGTCAACTCTTCAACTTTCTCTCTCTTTTTTTTTCCTGAGAAGAAACACAACTGACGCCAAAAAACAAAGAGGGAAAAAGAAACAAAGGTTTTTCAAACACAGAAGAAGAAGAAGAAGAATGGGAAGAAAGAGGGAAGAAGCTGGCAAACTGCCTGCAATTCTAGTACGAAGGCAACTCCATCTGGGAGCAATGTCACACGGAGAAAATCTACCCCCGAGGGATTGGTGCATCTCCTCAGAGCCCCTTTACCCCTACGAGCTATTCCTCCTTCCATCAGCTCATATTTGATGTCAACCCCCTCCTCGAAGGGTAAGGGGATGTATGGGGAGACTGCTGCTCGACACATGAGCCTGTAACAGAAGACGCTTCCCACTGCGGGAGGAGGAAACACTCAGCGTTCGACTGATGAACGTCACCGTCAACAGCAAACAGCGCTGCGAGCAAAGGACGGGCGAAGCGATCACTCCCTACCCTCCCGGCCAATCGAATCACTTCGAAAATTTTAACGTAAATATTAATTCGAACGAGCTACGTCGAAGAGAGAGAGACAACTGTTCGTCAATTTCTCTAAGTACTTGACGCCGGCGTCTGTTTACGAGTAATTTTAAAACGAAAGGGAACGCATCTCTTCGTCTTTCTCGCTCCAAATTCGCTTTCTAGTCCTTCCGGATGTATTCTGAGTTGGTAAAAAACACACACAAAATTCCATTTTCTTCATTTCTTTTTTGAGTAAACTTATTTAAAAGGTTCATGCACTTGTAAGAAGTTTTATTAGTGCTCTATCGAGGACTCTTAACAACAACCACGATAAGATGTGATATAATCTTAGATCAGACAAACAGTACAGCTTCTTATTGGGACAGGGAATAGGCTTGTACTATTGTAAAAAAAATGTCAATAGTACAGAGCACTTATTTTATTGAGTGAACTCTAAACACAAAAATTACGTCGATTTATTTATTTATTTATTTATCATTCCGAAGGAATAAATAAAAAACACACTTAAAACACTACAAACAAGGTAAAATAAGCATACCGGACGAAAAATGAATCATTTTGAGAATTCTACGATGCTTCTATGTAAAGTAGTTTGAATATACAAATGGCTGCGCATGAATACATTTCATTGCAAGATAGTAGTAGATCAGCAACGTACGAGCATTGTTAACAGCAGTTTGTGTTATTCCATGACGAACATGGCTGCGAAAAATGGGCTGTAGCCAGATGTATCTTAGTGGTCATACACAGCATTTGGGCGGACAAAAGAACATTCCGTGCAAGAAGTAGCTAACTTTTCCGGAATATCAAAGCGCACACACGTCCGTGACTTCAAGAAATGATTCACAGGCACGTCGGTTGGCAACAACTGTCGAAACTGTGGTCGGAAATCAGTGCTGACTGAAACGGACCAAAAACGAATATCACGGCCAACCGCTTTCAAACCAGGCAAGAATAATGGGCTGCAGGAAGTCAATGACGGTCCGCATAGACAAGTATGTGAAAGAACCTTAAGGAGGCAACGGCATCAAAAGGACATCTGGAGCCGGTTACCTCATAATCCAGCTCACAAGAAAGCTCGTGTACAATGGTCCAAGCGATATCAAAACTGGACTGTAGACGATTGGAAAGGCGTGATTTGGTCAGTTGAATCAAAGTCTTGTCTTTATTCGAAAGACGCTCGACGTCGTGTGCATAGAAGAAATGAAGCCTTTCACCCTGCTTGTATCCAAGGTATGGTGGTGGCTCTGTGATGCTATGAGCAAGTTTTCAGTACAATGAATAGCGATCTCTCGTTAAAATTACCATTAGGCTTAACCAGCTTCACTATCGTGACATTCTGAAAGGACAACTGCTGCCTTTTAAGGATGTCTATGACCTGGATGATGTCTACTATCAAGACTATAACTGGAGGGTTCAAGGGCTAAATCCGTGGAGGAGTGGTTCGATGAGCATGATCATTCCCCAGTTCTGAACCCAGTAGAGAATTTGTGGGACTACCTGGAGCAACATGTTAAGCGGAAGAATCGTCATTCAACTAACATCGCCAATCTGCGGGATAAATTGTATGCAGCATGGTTTGATATAGATAAGGACTATCTAAAGACTTTCGTACAATCAATGCCCAAGTGCATAAAGCTGTAATTAAAGCGAAGGGATGTGCAACGCACTATTAATAGCGGGTGAATAATTTTTTATCCGGTATGATAATTATAAACATTGAAATTTGGTACAGTTTAACTCGTCTTAGATAATTAATACAATATGCCAATAATTGTGAAGAATGACTCGCTGAAGAAGTTGATGCCCACATTTCATCTTAAATTAACTTTTCATTCGTAATTATGTTTGAAAATAATGTAAATCGAAACGCGTATAGTATCTTTGTACATTTACTTCCTTTTAATGTTCTTCAGTATCACTTTATTGAGCTGTAGTAAACCGAGAAAATTAAAGCAGTGCTACACTGTGCTTAAAATTTCTCATATAAAACGAATAACATTTGGAGAAGACGTCAAGAAAAAAAAAGAGTCCAAAGGTTTGTCCTTGGATTGCCCTTGGAAGTAACCTTGAAGATTTCTCGTTACCCTGTCGTTTAAATTAATTTAATATTTTTCTGTCGCCAGAAGTGATTTGTATAAAGCGTAGACATGGTGGAAGCATTACTGTTCCTCCTCAAGAAAAAAAAAGTAAACTCATCAGATTCACTCTGCCGTAAAAATTAATTAGCCTTAATTGCGATAGTGTATGAATGAACCTTGGAACTCTCTTAATTTGTCAAAGGTTCGTGATCTTAGCAGCTCATTATTTTTCTTTACAGAGAGAAAAATATTCTAGTCTTTTCCTAAGACATTATTGAAGAGCACGTGCGTTGATAATGAGTAATAAACCTCTTAAGCTAAATTGTAAAAATTAGACTTTCTAGGTCTAATTAGCTGTTGGTACACTGTATGATATGTAAAATCAGCTGTTTACTTCTCCCTCTTTCTAAAGGACCTGAATATTTTAAAACCCAAAGCTCTTTAAGTGCTTATTCAATATTTTCAATTTCGCCGTTTTCAATTATAGAGAACATACAAGGACTGTTCTAAAGAAACAAACTATTGGCAATTATTAAGCAAACTTTTTTTAAATTTTTTAACTTTTTATTTTGTTTTGGAAAACGGAGGGTTGGAAAACTCAAAAGGCCTTAGTATGGAGCATGAGGAACCACGTTAAAGTTGCTGTCGCTAAGAAACTTCTGAACGAAGGTCTCCCGATGAGCAGGAGCGTTGTTCGGCTCTTGCATCAGCAATTTTTCTAGTGGGGCAAAACAGATCCCTAAAGGAGCTTTTGCGGCGCCCATGCATAGGTGGCGTCAGTGTTGTGAAAGTGTGCACAGCTAGAGGAAGATTATATTGTGAAGTGACGTCAGTTTAAACTTTCTAGGATCAGTTATTTCCAAAATAAATTAGGATACCTTAGAACTTGAATGCACCTCGTAAATGATTATTTATATGTAATGACTTTATTTATCCATAAATGATTAATTATTTATATACAGGGTGAGTCAAAAGGCTGTTACCCTACATGCAATTTCAAAACGAGTGGAGATACAATAAATCTGTTGCAGGCAACATAGAGGAAGTTAGGAAGGGCCTAAACAATGGTAGTGTCAAATTTGACATATGACCTCGAATTTTGCACCTTGAAACTTTGTAACCGTTACAGATAGAGAAAAATTTCCAGTTGTACAGTTGTAGAGCTCAAAACGCTGATTTTAACAAAAAAAAAAAGATATTAAAAATAAACAGGGAATCTTTAGGTGTTGAGCCGCTACTTCTCCGCATTGAGAGATCTCAGTTGCGCTGGTATGGTCACATGATACGGATGCCGCAAACTGGTCTTCCTAGGCAGTTGTTATTTTCCAAGCCGGTGGGTAAGAGACCAAGGAGTCGGCCTAGAACCAGGTGGCTAGACTACATGGAGAATCTGGGTTCGTGTCGCTTGGATATTACCAGGGAGGACATGCGCCTGATGGCGGAAGATCGCGATCGCTGGAGATCCTCCATAGGGCTGCTGCCCCCGCGACCCTAACGGATAAGCGGGTTTGAAAAGTAAGTAAGTAAGTATTAAAAATAAGCGTAAAAAATACAACAAACGAAATTTCAGTGCTCAAGCTACATTGAGTTTTGTCAGTGAATGAAGTGCTCAATGTGGTGTCTTTCTGGTGCACGGTATTTCACAGAACCCATCACATTTAACATCATGATGGGTGTTATATCTGTGAACTCGTTGTTTCAAATAATTTACTGATGCTGGTACAGTGGCATACACCTTGTCCTTAATATATCCCCAAAAGAAAAAATCAAGTGCTGTCAAATCAGGCGAATGTGGTGGCCTATGAACTGAACCTCCTCGGCCAATCCATTGATTTGGAAACATGTCATCCAGTCGTTGACGTGCAATGGCTGTATAGCGTGGAGATGCCCCATCATATTGGTACCACATGCGGCGGTACTGTACTAAAAGCAAGTTGTCTAAAAAGCCTGAGACGAAGCCATCCAAAATCGTTTCTGTGTACCTTACTCCTGTAAGGCAACCATTGTAGAAAACAGGCACCACCAAGATGCCATTCCATATAATGATTATAATGATTATTTATACAACGGCGTTCGCAATAAATGGTATTTTCAAAATTGTTATTATTTAGAAATATTCATATAGGTGAAGATGCCCCGTTCATTCTGCAAATACCCGTACAGTTGTAAGTGATATTATTGTCAACTGAAAATCTCAAGTAGCAAAGTCAGTGAAAGTGCCGAATGGTAGGCTAAAGAAAATAACAAAGATCGTCGAGAGCCAGCAGATGTGACACGATCTTAGGTTTCCACGCCTGTGTGACATTTAGGATAGTGTACAGCTTCCAAAACTGGGCAATAGAACAGTATAAGAAATGATAATTAACGGCGTCCGCTATTTCGCATGAATTCCGCCCAGGTGATGGGTTTTTGGAAAGTACTTTTCGCGTCTAGCGGTGCTGTATTGTACAAGGTGATTCAAAAGTCCGTACTCGATTTCAAAATGCTATAACTATTTTAAGATAAACCTCGGTAATCGATGTTTTCATCAGAGGTACACGGCCGACATGTGCGTTTCTTTCTTGCCATTTTCTAATGCTCTTAGCAGTGGGGACTTTCATTCCGAATCTTACACGAAACTTGCGCTGGACGGTTATTGCTGATTAGCATTTGTTGAAGCGGAGGATGCAAAATACTCCCTGTTGCTGAGTCGCCATATTGAAAACAACTCAGATCCCAAATAAACTTGACGATCCCTTCTTTCCAATGATAGGCGAGCGTTCAGATGCCGTCAGCGGTTGTGTAGTTAGAGCACTTTGAAATCGGATCCTAACTTTTGAATCACCCTGTATAACTGTGTTAAGTGGAGTACAACCTCAGTAAATATTTATCAGAAAAAAGACCTGTATATCTGAATAAATGGCCCGGGCAATTTATTAGACGGTTCGCACAAACGGTTCCACTCCGCTGCACGTCACGTGACCAGTTCTGGGTCTAAATACAGTTAATCAATCTTTCCGTCGGCAATTTAGACTATAAATCATAGCGATAATGGGAAAGGACAAAGATCTGATCGGCTTTGAACGTGGCATGATCGTAAGTGCAGGACATGCTGAACGAAGAATCTCCGAAACCGTACAAATGATTCACCGAACAAAAAAAAAAATCGAGTCAGTGGCATTCCAGTGGAAGGAAACCACTCGTTCATGAGAGAGGTCAGCGGAAGCGGCTAGATTTGTGCAAGCCAACGAACGAACAGGCCCAATTGACGTCCGGATTTAAGCATGTTGCTCAGACAATCATCTCACAACGTACAACTAGACCCATGCTATTGCGGGTAAGGAACAACAGCCGATGGCCACATCGGATACCGTTAGTATCGGAGATGAACAGGAAAGCACGCCTTCTGTAGGCAAAGCAACATCAGCACTGGACCATCAACGACTGGAAATAGTTTGCTTGGTCCGATAAGTTTATGGCAGACAGAGAATTTGGCGCAAACAAAATGAATCCATGAATCCATCATATCTGCCAACACTATGCAAGCCATTAGGGGCAATTAGTATGGTTAGTGTCTGGATTCCAGATCGTAAGCAAGCATCTTTGACTGGATGGGTACTTCCAGCTAGAAAATGCACCGGTGAACTTGGTTTCAGGAACAGGATAATGAGTTTTCTTTCCTGCAATAGTCTGCCTAGTTGCCGGATCTCAATCCGATTAAACATTTATGGGATGAGCTGGTAAAGGATATTCGCTCCCCGCCTGTACTCTTGTCAATTTGTGTACACAAATACTGCGGGGACGCTTTCACCACGTTGTTCAATCCATGCCTCTACAATTAGGCTGTTTTGAAGGCGAAGGAGATACAACGCGCTATTAAGTGGGTATACCTACTAAAGTGGCCGGACAGTATTTTGTTATACAGTAAGTAATAGATGCAAACATTTTTTTTATTATCGCACTCCGAGGGAGTAAATGTCAAAATCATAAGCGTAATCAGCTATTCCAATTCGTCAACAAAATTTTTTCCAATATTAAAATTTCTGCTAAATTAGTTATAATTTAACAAATTGGAGATAACTGTAACATTCTCCTCCCCGCCGACAGTTGATCTCCCTGACAAAAAAATGTTGTTGATATTGACAACTAATAACGTAATTGGCCAACACTAGCGGCAGCAGCGCGCTATTACCGATAAGTTCTTGCGTTCTAACTTAAAGAGGATTTATCGAATTTAATCAAGAGATTATTAGAGGAATTTAAAGGAAGCTTTTCATGTGTGATTTTTACTGCTTTGGCGCAGCACTATCCCTCTTTCGCGTTGCTATTGACGTCAGTCTTTCTGGCACAAGTCCCTGCCAGATGATCCCACCCATCCACCAACCACTCTTTCTCTTCTATCTTTTACGGCCCTTTCCTTCCCTCTCTCTTCCCTGCCGGCGTCTGTCGATGAAAACTTTCATTTTCAATGAAAAGAAAATTTAGCGCCATTATTAACGGCGTCCCATTCCTCATCGGCGTCGGCGTCTCGATGGTACGGAGCCCCGCGGCGCCTCCCCTCGGCCAGTCCATTTCCTCCTCGGTTCGTTTCCCTTGGCACCAGAGTTAATAGGTGCTAAAAATGCTGGTGACGTCAGAAGCTGTATCTCTCACGAGGGAGAGGGATGCACGCAGACCGGTAACGAATCCATTGGAGGCGGGTGGAGGAGGAACTCAGCCGTCGCCAGTCCACTCGTCGGAAGGGAATCGACTGCTTCCGTAATAAATCCCCATGAAACAGTTGAATTCGGGAGCCATGTTGAAAAGGATCAAGAGAAGCAGGAAGAGAGAGAGAGGAAAAAAGCGGCTGAGAAAATTGAAACAATGCGAGAGTAAAGCAGAGGACGAGGAGGAAAAGATCTGGGAGCAATAAGAAAGTCGTTTTTATGGTTACGTAATGAGAGTTGAGGGAGACGGGGAGGATTCCGATTTAATATTCTGTTTACGACTGAAACTTCAGAAGAAAGCGTTTTAAGAAAAAAAAATTGGCGGGAAGAAAAAAAGAAGGAACGAATCGGAAAAAGAACTTCGAAGTAAATAAGTAGAAGGCGGTTGGATCGTAAATCCCTTTGGGGCGTCGCTCGAGGGGTCGTCGACACAGAGGCCAACTCAAATATTGGAATTCGAATTTCATTTTTACAACTTTAAAATGATGATGCAATCCCTCTGACGCTGAAGGTTCTTCTTTATTAAACGTAAGCCACAAAGAAATAAGAGTTTCGTAATTTTTTTTCTCTTTCAATAAAGATATGGAAATGAAACAAAAGAAAGAACTTCTTCCCTCCCCCCTCCTGGTGTGCATTTGATATTTATTAAAGAACGTTTCCCTTATCTACTAATCTCGGTCGTGCCTCCTATCCATCTTCCTAATGCAGTCTACTCGTCATTTAAATTTCTTTCAATACAAACTAACTTTCCCCCTATCTCAAAGTCCTAAAAAATACATAAAACGGAGAATATTCCAAAAAGCAATATTCCAAAAGAAGACTTTCTTCAATATGATAAAGAAACCAAAGAAACCTCAAAATCTTAAAAAACGTACACACACACTGGCCAATTATTCAAGGAGGAGTTGGGCGAGTCTATTCACAGAGCTTAATCAACATGAGCGGAAAAGAAGAACCTAACCGATTTCTAAAAGGGACTCATTGTTAGTGCTCGGAGCCATGAAACAACGAAGCAAGTGACTGGATTCTTGAAAGGTAGGAGATCCACAGTATTCAAATGTTGGAAAAAAAAGATCCACAGTTTTTGTCTACATCTACTGCGCATCAATTCACAAATGATTTTACAGCAGAACCATGCGTCTGGAAAAGGTTATGTTGTCTGAGGAATCACGAAACACGGTAGGCGGAGAGTCTGGCGGCAGCCCCACGAAACAATATATATAGCATGTCTTATCAAGATAACCAAAGATTGTGGTGGTATGGAGCTTCTTCTGCTGGTATGAAACTGGTCCCCAGATATTCATTGAAGATCGAGTGCGCTTCACGGACTACCTGAACATTGTTGCCAACCAAGTACATTCTTCAATGGTGTATTTTATTCTACTGTGATATCTTCTTCATGCACGACAATGATATGCCTCATCGTGCATGTTGGTTCCGTAACAAGCACAAAGATGACTCTCGATATTTACCCTGGCGCCCCAGAGAATATGTTGGAGCTAAGTATCCGACAGCAAATCCTGTTCCAACAAATCTGCGAGAACTAATAAAATATCTGGTGAACGCCTGCCTTCCATTGACTCTATGCCTACCTCCACACAAGCTGGGTAAAGTGGATGCAATTTATATGCTAGTTCGTGCATATGAAATGGGCAATAGTACAGTTTTCACTGAAATAAGCAATATTCTAAAAGTTTATTTTCGATGGCTTTCTTCAATCTAACAAAGAAGCTTTCATTCACTTCGCTTGCTCTCTAACAAATCTCATTACAAAGCAGTTGAACTCAATTCCAACACACGCTGTCTTTCTGCACCAATGGAACGTTATTTTAATCAAATGACACTTATACAAACTCATCTTTAAACAGTTTAAATCATCTTTTAATGAAACATAAATCTGTCGTTTTCACTCTTAACCAAGCATCCCAAGTAAAGCAACTCCAATTTAAAGTGCATTAGCTTGGTCCTCTCCTTTCGCCGCTGTCGTTTTGGATTTAACGAGCTCGCTCAATTGCGCCGGTTATAAAGGGACGACGACCAACCCTTTACGAATCCATTTACTGCACAAGGGTCAATGGAACTTTAAACCTTAAATCACGACTTCTAGACAGCTATTCGAGCGTGCGTTAGACGTCCACAAGCAGATCACCTCAGCACGAATAGCACGATCGGGCTCCCAACACAAAATCATTCATCAATTAATAATGCTTCTTCAAAATCATTAGTGCAAAATCAGTGATCATGTAATGCCGTCAACCGTGCAAGCAAAGAATGGCGGCATTCTTCTTCGCCGAAACCAAAGAAGTTTCGCAGACAGCCCTCTGCTGGGAAAGTCATGTTCACTTTATTCTTGGAAAAGCATGGTCCTATTCTGGAGCACTACATGCACCCAGTACCGCAGTACCAACTACTCCGACCTTCTCAAGCACCATTTGAAGCCCGCAATACGCACAAACCGAAGGGGATTGCTGAGTGCAGGTGTTTGCTTCAACATGATAATGCCCGTCCTCATTCAGCTCGTGCAACAATGGTACTCGTGCAACAATGATCGACGGCCTACGTTTCAAGTGCCTGCCACATCGGCCATACTCGCCAGATTAGGCACCGTCAGATTACCATATCTTTGGTCCATTAACGGAGCACCTTGGAGGGCAGAAGTTCAAGAATGATGAAGATGTCCAATCGGCGGTGCACGAGTGGCTACAGCGTCAACCGAAAGACTTTTTCTTACGCAGTATCGAAGCACTTCCTATCCGATGGCGTAAATGCATTGAACTTGGAGGGGACTATTTTGAAAAATAATGTACAAGCAAACATTCTTTCTGCAGTAAAATAGTAGAAAAAAATTAATTGCGGTTTTCATTTTATTCTCCCTCGTAATTAGGTTGAATGTATGCACATATCTTCGACTCATAGTACTTAGCATAAAACCATTTGGGCGGGAAGCGCAAAATGCACATTACCATTTCAGCAATAAATCACGTGGAATCCAAGATAAAATGGTAGCACTGAATCATGGGAAATGCTGATCGCGGCAAATTTTTATGTAGAGGAGGCAGAAAAGAAATTTGAGAGATAACGTATTTTGAAGAATGCGTTACCTACTATACTGTTTCAAACGCACTTCTCTAAATCCGCCTCAAAAACATAATAATAGAGAAAAAATATAAATTAAAGATGGAAATAAAAAAAAAACTGCAATGACAGAGGGGGGGTATCAAAATGACTGATTGGTCGATGGGAGCTACGAGCGCCAATGAAGGACGATCGCTCATAGCCTTCTGTCTGGAGGGTAGAGGTGGAAAGAGAGAAAAAGATGTATGCGTGCGTGGTGTGGAGTACAGGGGTACGGGGAGATAGGCTAGCAAGGGAGAACAGACGTGAAGATAAAGAGAGAGAGAGAGAGAGAGAGAGAGAGAGAGATGATAAAGCGTCGTGAGTCGTGGTCGGTGGATGACAAACGCCCTTGACTCTTCTCAACAGCACCTTCCCCTCATCCGTCAGAATAAACGATACCTTAGAATCCAATCTCATGGAAAGAGGTCAACTACTCGGGGGAGGAGTCGCACTTTATTACCCTAAGAAAATGTAGAAACGACATCCAAGGCAATAAACCAGCAGCAACTTGGTTTACACTTAATGGCAGGAACCAAAAGGCGGTCGGTTGGCTTTGCTTACGCACACTGAAGTTAGACATTGAAGTTGACTTCAAGCGGAAAGCAGCTCGAATCGACATTTAGTGGGAATAAAGAAGTTTCAGGGAAGACATTCTAAACGAGCAAAATAGCTCAAAGTTAAAATCACTAATTTCTTATAATCATAATCACCCCACGTAGCTAAACTTTATACAAAGCGAATAGCAAAAGGAATAATTTCCGTCATGTTCAACTGGCCTTTTACCAACTCCACATAGTAGATTGAAATTTCTATTTCACCAAAAATATGAAACAAAAATATATTTGTGAAGTCGCAAATGAATTATTTCAGAGAAATGAATAAATAAAAATGGTGTTTATGTATAGCACTCGTTCGTTTACTTTTATTGTAGTAAACGTTATCTTTGAATTTTAATATAAGAAAATAGAAAAGTATAATACAGAATTATTTCGTGATTTTCCATAATTTGACTATAAATTTGAAATTGTTTGGTTTGCTTTAGACACTAGTGTTTTCTTCTCAAAATGGGAATATATTGTGCACCGTTATGCAAGGGGGGGGGGGGGCTTGTAATGCCGACAAAAGACTGTTTCGAAGTCTTAATACTCGTAGAAAAAATGCTTAAAAAGTTACGTAATCACTGGAAATAATGTAAATAGATCCAAAATTCGCATGCCTTTAAAACTTGCTTTATTTTGCCAACTCCTTCGGATATCTTCAAAAGTGTTAAGGCAAATCATATTCATTTGAACTTGGTAAAGATTTGCATCAAATAACAAATAATAAGAAAAAATTTTTTTTCTTGAATTTGCGCCTTCTTCATTAACCTATGCAAAAAGATTAACGATGCAGCATAAAAGTGTTAATCGAAGTAAGTACATTAAACTTATCATATTGCAAAATTTGAGAGGGGGAGGGCTTATAAAAAAAAACTTACTAACTCAAAATTGGATCATCAGAGGTAAACAATTAATTCATAAAAATTATTAGTCTCTAAAAAAGCGGAGTCGGTTCATGTCGAATTTTTATTGACTTTGGTTCGCTGAAATGAATGCTTCAGCAATTTCTTCATCTTTAGAAAATAAAATTATTATCTCTATAAATACTTAACTAATTTCCATAAAAATACATCAATGTATAGTTTAAGGAAACCTCTAAGTATTTATTAATAAAAACATTAAATTAAAATTTTTTTCTATTGTTGGAAAGGTTGGGTAGGGGAGTGCATTAATAACTCCAAAACGGCTTATCAAAGCCAAACAAGTTATTTACAAAAGAAAATAAGAAAGCGTCCTAATGAGAGGAGTCCGTACAAGTCGAATTCATTGAGTCTGGTTCGCTGAGAACGCTACACCTGTTTCTTCATTTTTAGAAAATGTATCTCTAAAAAGGCATAACCCATTGTCATAAAGATACGTCAAGGCACAGTGTAAGGTACTTTCTAAGTATACATTAACTTCATTTGATTCTGCTTTTTGCCGTTTTAGAGGAGTTTACTACCAAATTTGGTCACATGCGTACAGACGGATGTTTTTTTTCCAGAATTTCAACATATTTTCTCGAATCATGAGTTTTAAGTCGATTTCAGAAATTTTTTTTTAGAGTTAGGGAAACGAGTACAAAGGTCATCGCTCTTAGTGGAAGATATGGACCCATTAATCGTCACGCATAATGTGGCCGAAGCACATAGCGCGGAAATAATTGTAGCAAAGCCCGAAGACAAAGATGACAAAATGTGATTCACTTTGTCAAAGGTCTTTTCCTGGTCAAGGTTCAATATAGTATACGTAGCAGATTCGCCAGACATAAGTTCGACATCCTTAGCAATGCTGACATCCCTGTCGCTAAACACTTTAATTCCTCTGGCCACTCTTCACAAGACCTCAGCCTTTATATTCTTCACAAAAACTTCCATAACAAAAAAGAAAAAGCAATTACGGTCGACCAATAAGTAAAATTACATAAGATGATAGTAGAAAATGCAATATAAATTATGATTTATTGAAAAAAAAAGGTTTTTTTTTATTATATTTTACAAAATATTGAATTTAAAACTTGTCTGATTACAAAAATACTTTTTTGAAATGTTTAAATTAACTTTGAATTTACAGAAATGTTCCCTGTAATACGTGAGAACTGGAATCTCTTATTTTAAATTTTATTCTTTCGTTTGTGATCTTTATCATGTTTGACCCTTATTATTAAGTACCGATGCTATCAGTGTGGCTCGGTCTGTCTGTCTGTAACTCAAACTCCTCCGAGGATATGAAAGATTTTCAAAATCTGTTTTCGTCAGTCGATGAATATTGTTCATGGCACGAACCAGTAACAAATATTATCTAAATCGGTTCATTGGCATGTGCACAAATGGTACCTCTATTTTCTCGCCTAGCAATTTTCAATGGGAAGATATATTGAGTAATATATCAAACAAATCGTAATGACGAGATAGAAGCGGATATAATTACTATTTTCGCCAATTAATAAATAAGGTTCTGGGAATGAACCATTTTGAAAATGGTTGTGAATCGAAACAATGACACGTGCACTAATAGTACCCTTATGACACCTTCAAAAATTTTCAGTGCTAAAATAAGGCATGTAATATATCAAACGACTTGGAATGACGTGTCAAGAATGAATATAAAGTAAAATTAATGGTAGTCGAAATTGTTTTCAAGAAACCTGGTTTAGTGGAACCATTATGGCTCATTGGAACTTTCAATGCTAAAATATGGCATGTAATATATCAAACG
>JAHWFO010029544.1:495897-507960 GCA_023313115.1 Rhysida immarginata
CACAAACAAAACAATAATAAAATTAAACACTGACATCACATGTCACACTTTAAAACATTTTCACGTCATGTGTTTGTTTCTCTTGAACATTAGGTTCTTAACACGTAGGTACAATCGTTTTTGACCACACGTTCTACGTAATATTATGTGGGAGTATACGAGAAAGTCTAGGGGAGAGCACGCGATTTTTTGAAGATACTAACGAATAGATATTTGAAAATTTAAACTATCCAGTAAGGAAGCGATATTATCATCTCTGTTATTAGGATTAAGGGCTGAGGAAATAATCGTGATTCCTGTAGATTTATAAATTAAATAAAAACAGATTGAAATATTACAACCACTAGCGCATTGTAGATTTTCAATAAGGAATGTTTACGAATAACCGACAACTTTCTACAAATTCTTTATTTTGCTTTTATAATACAGTCGAACTCGCTGAAAAAGAACGCAATGAGCGCTTGAAAAGCTTGTACGAAGTGTCCTTATACAAATTTGTTAGTATTAAATTCTGTGCCTTGGACTAATTATTTTTCAAGTATTGTACTTATTATTTTACCTTATCCCCTTTAATAATATCTTTAGCAAATGGCGTCGTTATGTCATTAGTTATTACAAATCCAGAACGAGGAATAATAAAATTTACGCTGAACATTATGACGTGGCGATAATTTAAAAATGCTCTCAGTAAATCCAAGCAAATCGAACAACTTCATAAACCTTGACGATTTCAAAGTCAGGAACAAAACGTTCAACCTGTACGAGCAAATGTGTTCATATTTGAGTATCTGCTTTAAGCAATCCAAAATCGTTAATGCGGAGGTAACGAAGGAGAAAGGAAACGGTAAAAACAAACCTAAATATACAAAAAAACCCAACCAATTGTGGAAGCCTCTGATTTTCTTCCCATTTTTATCCGAAGGGTTCTTTAAGGGTCGTGGGAGGGGATGGCAAACTTCCCTTAATCCAGGTGGCCGAGCGTTTTGCTGCGTTTGTTGGGAGGATACCCAGTCGGCGGTCCTATTAATCAGCGCGCCACCCACTGTCATCTGCAATCAGGACGCTGAATGCGCTCGTTCCATCACTCATTTCATCCAATGAAATCAAACTATTATTCCACGAAGAACGACAATAACAATAATAACAAGGAACAACGGCAGCAATAACACAGGCCATAACTTAAGCATTGACAGTGGGAACAGCTCTTGCCGCTGCTGTTGCTGTTTATTATTTGTTGTTGTTGTTGGCAGCGTTTCAATGGCCCTTGTTGGTTAGGCGATGGCCACGAGGGGACTTTATTAAAATTAATTTGCATCATATGCAAACGATCTATTTATCTCTCTAACGAGTGGTGCGAATGAGGTTCCTTAATAAGGGAGCTGTCATTTGACAAATGGTAAACCACCTTAATTCGGGATAAAGCGTTCCATAATGCGAGCGACAGCCAAAACGCTCTCTCGCCATTGGCGCGCACGGGAAGGCGGCGCTGCAACGAGTTTTCAAAAGGCGCGCGTTTCCGATGCAAATGATTCCCGAATGTCGTTGCAATTGAATAAGAGAGTGCTGATTAATTATCAATTAAACGAGTCGACACGTGCAAAGCAGCTACACTTGAGCGACAACATCTACACACAAATAGCGCAGCGTAAATTTTCCCTTGTCCCTTGCAGGTGGATGGGCAGAATATGGGCAAACCTTCAAAACCGAGCCCTCGTGGAATGGCCTCTTCATAGCGCCGCACAGATTTCCATTTATTGCACTTGGCGCAACGGCACTCGATGGTTAAGCACGGCCGAATGAACGTCACGGGTGAATTACACTGCTGAGTAACAAATCCACAAACAACTGTAGCATTAATCTGCTCCTAACCGAGAAGCGATAACCGGACGAACCGCCGACACAAAAGATCAATCCCAGCTTTAAACACCACGTGCACGATAAGTCTGCGGGTTACAAGAGAAAAAAGGAAAAAAAAAAACTTCATCGCCATTTTATTACTTCTTTTACACACATCGATAACTTCTCACACAGTATCAAGTATTCAACCTCATTGAACGTCCTCTAAGCAGAGAGCCCGTTAATTAAGGATGCTTTAACGATCGACTGCTGTACCACAAAACTATATTAAAACATTCTTGACTTCCTTTATGGTTCCAAGAAATTGTGACTTCAAATGAAAATCGTAATTTCAAAGATCCAACAGTTTTACAGTCTAATGAGGATCACAATTATTTTTGTAGGATCGTCCAAAGATTTTAAACTATGGTGTCTTCTAAATTTCCAAGTGTCTGTACACAGTCTATAGGGAGTGCAAGTGTGACGTCAGTCCTTGGAATTCTTCAGTCACGTGACTCGATTTGGTTCCAAACAAATCTTCTCGCTTCGGGATTTAACCTGGTTCCAACGTAGGGATGGGATAAAATCGCTTTGCATAAGCCCAATGTTTATAACACATTTAAGAAGTGAAATTGTTTAGTTCCTCACTGCTCAAGAAGGAGCCAAAACAGCGATTTAGACATCTATCGTTTTCCCAAAGAAAGAAAGATCCGCGAACGATGGCATTCTTTTGCTAAGTGATTAAAAGTGATTAAAAAGCGTTCTAATATTAATGTATAAATTATATAATAGGATTAAATGTCTTAATAATAGTATCAATTACACAAATTAACATAATAATTTAAGAGATGTCATTTTTACTGGCCGCCCGTTTCAACGTTACTAGTACGCATATTGCGTGGTTCCAATGTTTGGAACCAGCGATTCCATTTCCTAGGCTCTCGGCCCGTTCATCGCGCAAATGACGTGGTCACTTGCACTCCCTATAGCAGCTGATTGGTTGGCCTCTTGTTGAAAATCTCACCCAAATCAGTGATCTCAATCATTGTTGCGTTCAGAGACGTAGTGATGAATTTTGGCGTCTATGGCTAGGAAAGATAATAGCACCTAATAATATATTTTGCAGTTAAAAAAATCTCAATTTTTGCATCTATGTAAAATTAGCGCTTATGGTCGGGGCCATATTGACCCTGGATTAGTACTCTGCTTGCATTGCAAAGTAAAGATGTCCTGAAAATTTTAATCACATAATGTATAGCAGTCAGGTATTGTTGAAGGGATCATAACTTCAGTGATAATCATATTTTAAAAATAATTAGACCTTACTGTATACTGGGTGTACCTAAATTGTCTCTACAAACATTGGAAGGCGCTTCCTGGTAAAACAAAGAACAAGAAATATCCAGGTCCGGAAATGCAAAAATATAGGTCCGGAAATGCATACTTTCGCCGCTAGGTGACTTTGAAAGTCCACAACGTCACTCTCCTGCTGTCATTTTTTGCGAGAGTGACGGTGAAAAATGAAAAGAAAATTGGTAACCGACTGGCCATCCCACTGACGTATTAGCCAGCTGACCAATCGGCAACTGTCTATAGAGGTTATTATCAACAATTGGGTGTTATCATGGGTTCTCACTCTTAACAATTGGTCGAGCAATGTAATCACCAATTGATTCACGCTTACAGTCAACCGATATAGAAGATCGAAATAAGCCAATCCCCTTTTGTTTTCCTTAAACAATGCTAAGATAATACAGGGTATCCCAAAAGGACTCTCCGATTTTAAGAGTAATTATCTTGGAAACTGAGATCGATAAAGGAATGAAACAAATGGTATGATTATTTCGAAAGCCGTAAAAATCTGATACGGAAGTTTCAAATTTAGTTTTACAAATTAGTCACAAATGTTGCCAACAGATGGCCCTGTATGTAAGGTACTGAAAATTTAATTCTTCGTTTGTATCAACGATATGACATGAGTAGATCGCTCATGAGCTGCTTTCAGCGCCACCAACGCGTCCCCATTTGAAAGCCTGTCGGCCATTGCTTTGGTTGGCAAAAAATGGCCTTCATCGTATGTTTACGTTTGAAGTTTGCGTAGACAAACACAGTAAAACTCAATGCCGATTTCTTGTCCAGCTTTAAATTGTAGGAATAGATAGATTAAAGGTTCACCACTGACCTTTCACAGGTGTGTTTTTATCTTTCTGCGTCTTAAAATGTTTTTCTCATGTAAAAATCCTGGTCGTCTTTTATATCGTGGTTGTTGATACATAAAAGATGTCGATATTCAACCATGTTACCGTCGTTTCAGTGATACCAGAATGATTGTTTAGAGGTATTTATGAAATTATATACCGCATTTATTAAAAAGCATCTAAATTGGAGAGAGGTCGCTTAAGAAATTTCAGACTACAAGCACGAAGTTGGTGGGGGGGGGGGGCGGGCTTTCTCAGCTGGCTACAAAGCGGATATGTAGTATTGGCGCTTTGGATGGCGATGTTCTGCCATAATTCTGCCAACCACAGTAATGGCGCCTACACCCACAATAGAGGTTAGTTCCACTTTTCGCCGCCTTCAAATTGCCCCAAAGATGGCGGCCACATAAGCGATCTACTCATTTCATATCGTTGGTTTGTACCATCTCTGTGCTCGAAAGATCACATTTTGAATCGATTGTGATACAATTGCAATGGCTGCTTGCAAAGAACAGTTTATAGCCCATTTCTCTGACTACGTACTGCGACTACAGCGTACAACGCCACCTGTCGGTAACATTTGTAACTAATTTTGAAACTTCCGTATCAGATTTTTGCGGATTTCGAAATAAACATACAGGGCCGTAGCCAGGATGTTATCTTGGGGGGGTCGATTTTCAAAAATTCCGTACCTTTTTTTCAAAAATTCCACTGAGTCGGACCTTTTTCCATAATGGGTTGGTCGTCGACACCCCCCCTGGCTGCGGGCTTGACATACCACTTGTTTCATTCTTCTATCAATCTCCGTTTCCGAGATATTTACTCTTAAAATCAGGGAATCCTGTATGAATGTTAAGGAGTAAAGCAGTATAGATATAAGGGCCCCTAATGCAAAATGTGGAAATGAAACAGCCATGAGAAACACTATGATGTACTCGCCAGACTCTCGCATCTAATTTTTGGGTTGAAATTTATAAATATCAAGCGAGTTCCTGGATATACCATGCAATCATTTCTTTATAATTAACGGAAAATCACTTTCTCACTCATCTTCGTAACAAAACCTTTCTACGGAACAGAAGTACGTATAAGTGTATTTGTAACAGACCAAGATCACTACACAGATTAATATTGAAAAAATAGGAAACTATAGGCTACTCCAGTAAACTCTTGAAAATTATTTTAATAGGCAATGACTATTCTGTCACATTTTAAAGGTCAGCCCATTTGCAGTGTCTCGACTGGTTATAGTCGGATAATGTTGGACTATTAATGGTATTGCCGGCGGATAAAATCGATGAGAACAAATCGAACTCATTGCCAACGGGCGATGCTCGTACTCAGAACAATACAAATTGACCTTGTGGCATTTGGAACCTTGTTACCGTTTCAGTAAAATTGCCATTAGGCCCTATTTTAATGTTTAAATCGAAGCAGGGGGAGGGTTATACAAGTTATTAATGTTTGGGCGTAAAGAAATTTAATAAATAGTGTTACACAACGAGATTGTACTTGAAATCAAAGTGTTGTTTCATTCGCAGGACTCTGAAGAAACTTTCAGCAATTTGGCATCGTTCTTTATGGGTATTCATTTTTCATTTGCAATCAAAATGTATATAGTATTAATAAAGAGATAAACGCCGATTAAATTTTACACAACAAAATGAAATTCAATGATTCGTGTAAATAATTGGGAAAGAAAGAACTGTTACGAGGAAATGCATACTTTCGCCGCTATGTGGCTTTGAAAGTCCACAACGTCACTCTCCCACTTGTTTCATTTCTTTTATTTTTAGTAATTCTTAGATATCATTTGCTTGTGAGTATGATTGGCTTATTTGCAAATTAGCTTGAGAATTTTTACAGGAAAGAACTTTCGCGAGAAGTATATTTGCTAAATTTGGCCCGACATTTCCAGAAATTCTATGTGTGAGTAATCCAATTCATCACCTCACTATCAAGATGTGTAACAATGCAAATACAAACGCAGATTGTGCTATCATGTATAGAATAGATCTGTTTGGTTGGTTTGGTTTGGTTTGGTTTATTTGGTATTAACGTCCTTTTCAACTGCCATGGTCATTTCAGGACGGCGTTATAGGGGCCGCAAATTTTGCCTTGCAAGGGTTCTTTAACGTGCAGCCGGCAAACGACTACACGGGACCAACGGCTTTACTTCCCTTCCGAAGGAAATGCGTGATCTCAGGATTTTCCCCCTGAAAAAATCCTCGTCGTCCTCGGCCGGGATCGAACCCGCGTCCTCGGGTATCAGAGGCGATCACGCAACCACTGAGGCACCGAGACCGATGAATAGATCTGTAAAACTACCTATACGTATAAATGAGGCACTCCATGATAGTGAAAAGCTATGTCACGAATGACTTGAGCGTCAATAAACCCGGTGTTGGGAATGTTATCCAAAGATAGAAAGCAAGCCGACATGAAGAGAGAGGCCATCCAGAGAAACAGAAGTGAAGGTAGCGACGCCTAAGAGAACGAAAGAGTGGATTTCACCACTGTCATTCTTGAAAACCTTGGTTTGAAATACCAATAGGTGGGTAGACATAAGCTGACGGCAGCGCACATGCAACAACCGCAAGAAGCAAGAAAACTGTGCTGGTAGATGACCAATGGCAATAGGTTGTTTCTCAGTATGACACCCATTGACCTCACAATGGTTGGACAAAAATATAGAAACACCTAGTAAAAGAGCAAAATCTTTACTTAATACAATTTGGGCCACCTCTGACATCGAAAACGGCCTAAATTTTCCTGGGAATTGACAAATGGCAAATTCTGGATAGTGGATAATGAAATCTGATAACGCTCTTCACGCAAAAAGAGTTCCGGTTCTAGCATAGATGTTGCAGGTGAAAAACAAACTCCAACATCTTTCTCTAAAATTAACCATTGGACGCACTGTTGGCCAAAATTTGTATATACAGGGTGATTCTGAAAAATTGTGTCTAACTGTAAGCAATGACAAAAGTAACCAGAATGAACATTTTCTTTTAATGCAATGTGGGTCCGAATTTGAACGCTGAGATATGAACAGAAATAAAAGTGCCACCACCAAGATCAAGTTAACTCAGGTTCTGCAACGCCTAGAATAATAAATTTTGGAGGAATAATAGGGTACATACAACTATGTATACTGTTAAAATTTGATAGTATTCTAGCGAATAGTTTCCGAGTTACGCATTCAAAATCAATAGTACTGTATTTACCCAAATGTAAAACACTGCCCCTGTTTTTTGGAAGGCATTCTTGGGAAAAAAGCTTTTTTAAGGGGGTGGGGGCAACCTTTTTTGGAAACCTTTTCTTAACATTATTTGCTATATAACAGTGCTCACATGCGAGTACTAACTAGTTGAGTGCGTAACTCGGAAACTACTCATTGGAATTCGATCAAACTTTCGTGGGAGTTTTATGTAAGCTTGGATCGCTGTTCGCCGTCAGTAAGCACGTCCAGGTTGGGAACAGGTTAAAGCTCGATTCATCTGATCTTATTACAATCTTCCATTGATTGAAAGTCCAGGATTTATGGGTGATAACAGACTCTTTCCTCTTCTTATCATTAATGATTGTTAGTAGTCGTTTGCAGTTGGATCACAGTCGTGAATGGTTTGATTATGGCGATCTCTCCTCACATTTTCTGTGGAAAGGACTTTGAAAGACTGAGATTGAGATTCGCAGTGACTTTTGAAGCCATTGTTTTCTTATTCCTAGTCACAATTTTTCTCAATGTCCTTTTGTCTCTTTGACAATGTCGTTTTATGCTTATGCTTATAAGAAGACTTTTTCCCGGAAACTGAATACGCCGTCGTAACATTTGATATTTTACCTCGAGACATCGCAAATAAATTGTCTATAAGTCATAAAGGTATTCGCTAAACGAGCACCAACAATTTGCCCTCTTTGAAACTCAGTAAACTGTGAAATGACTTTTTATGCGAGCATCGCACGCTGTGAATGAAGAAATTAGGCTTCTCATGTGTTAGCTAGATGCCTAATGATACTAGTGGAAGCAAAAGAAGGTTCCGTTTTCAACTCGAAACATGTCAATTTCATACATGCGAATATATCCACTAGACAAGAGTCCTGCACCATCTCTTTTGTTTGTACAGTTTTGATTTTGTCTAAGCATATTTGTACACTAAAACAAAAAAATGACGCTTGTTGTTCGCTTACTAATAAATTATTTTAGTATTAAATTGCAAAATTCACACTTTGTTAGCGTGACACATTTATAAATGTAGCTGCATAAGAGCGACATATGAAAAATGTGACAGAAGTTCTGCAACAGCCTATTGAATCTTTATAAAAAATATGAAAATGTTACAAACGTGGTTCTGTTACTATTTGCTCTCCCCTTGTTATCAATGAAATTAACTGCATTATTTTAATTCATTTGCATACAGGAATTATCCTGAATTTTATATTATTCATTTTATTTTCATTGATTTGCATAATGGCAAGAATCTGTCGAAGGATTTTTGTCCCTCCTACGCAACTACTTTTTTAAACGTTTCACACCAACAAAGCATGATTTTTGAGATTTAAAACTTTAAAATATTCTATCAATAATGGAGCAATGTGTTTTGTTGATAGCGTCATTTATTGTTCTTAGTTACAAATATGCTTAGAGTAAATCAAAAGTAATCAAACACATAAAATATTGCAGGACTTTAACGAGTGAGTGTAGTATTACCATATTTTTGTCCAATCTTTCTATAACAGGGAAATCTACAATAGGAGGACAAACTTGGGGGGAGGTTCCCTTTACCAAAATATGTAAAAATGATCATATTTTGAGCGAAAGTGCTTGTTTGAGAATTTATTCCACTGTAAGAGATACTACATTGAAAACAATGGAAATTAACAGTATCTATTGATAGTAGTTCGTACAATACTACAATGTGGTACCTCACAAGTCAGAATAAATGTTGAAATGTCCTCCGCCTATGTGACGCACGCATGGACACGACGGATCATGGAATGTCGCAGCCTTCCATAGACCTATGACGGTTACCGTTATCTTCACAGGCGCCTACAATAGCGTTAATATACAGGGAGACCCGTTTTAAAGTTTCTCCTGGAATATCTCGAAAATAACACATGGGATCGAAAAAAATTCCGAATGAAATTTATTTGTCCTTGGAGGGGCAATCGAATGGTACTAAAATAGATCCCTCCCCCACCCTCTGGGGTGGGGCGGGAGACAACTTTGAAATCTTAAATAGGAACCCCCGTTTTTATTGCATATTCGGATAGTACGTTAAAAAATTTAGTGTTGCCCCTGCCCCATCTCCAGGAGGTGAAGGTCCAATTTGGCATTATTGGATAACTTTATCACGAATATTGAAAACGTAATTTAATAAGCTTCAATTCGATGTGTTTTATTCGAGAATTAAAAAAAAAATTTTTTTCTATAACTGCACTATCTATCATAAATGGAAAAAACTGTTCAATAAAGTTACATGCTTTTTGACATACTATCCGAATATGAAATAAAAAGTGAGGGGTTCCTATTTAAGATTTCAAAGTTGTGTCCCGCCCCCACCCCAGGGGGTGGGAGAGGGGGTCTATTTTAGTACCATTCGATTGCGCCCTCGAGACAAACAAATTTCATTTGGAACTTTTTTCGATCTCAAGTGTTGTTTTCGAGATATTCCAGCGGAAACTTTAAAATGGGTCACCCTATATAGGAGGGCTTTGTGGTGTCCCGACAGATAGAAGTCCAGCGGACTGAGATCGTATGATCGTGCAGACCAAGGAATTAGTCCATCCCTACCTATCCAATAGTCGTGGTAGATATTAAGTGAGTGTCTCCCGAACACTATGGCTGAAATGAGCGAGAGCACTATCATGCACAAATCACTTTCTTGATCTAAGTCTAAGGGCACATTCTCGAAATAATGAACATACTGGGCAAACGTATGGCCCGATCAGGCAGTCACCTACATTTCAGCCCACACATGAACTCTGCTGATTTTATCGGCCCACAGATGTTGAGTGTGTAAATTACTGATACATTGTAGTCTGGCTTTGTGTCTTTGTAGTGGAATGACTCGTAACCAAGCACTTACGGTCGTATGTTTTTTTATGAACTTTTTTACTAGTTTTGGAATAGGGAACCAGCCCCCATTCTTTGTCCTCCTATTTTAGGTTCACCCTATATATTTCAGAAATGTTTTTATGAAGCAAACAAAACGTCATCATGTGTTATGCAAAGTCATTGATGACGTCTGTCTTTTATTATACAACTATGCATAAGTTATTAAAAATAACATTCTTGAATTTCATTTAATTTTCAGTCATCTCATAACATTCCTGCGCCTTAAAAATTCACATGAATTGCCAAAAAAATTTACGATATTTCATTTCACCATTTCCCTTAACCAGTTTGAAAGAACAGGAGTAAAAAAAAGACTCTTCTCCTTTTTCATTTCTAGTTTCCAATTAAAATTTTTGTTCTGGCGTTTTCGCCTCCCTCACTCAGAAGAAACCGGATATTAAGTTTTCATTTCCCTTGGACGAGCTCTAAATTCTGGTTAATTAACCGGATCTTCTTTACTGACTTCGAACGACGAATTATAGTAGCCTCGTTCCTCTTATTTATCCCTGGTAAATGCGCGATTCCGAGATTAATGTTGGCCTTAGTATTCAAATTAACGCCCCCGCTTGCAAGAGATACGCTGGCTTGTCGGAGCGTCGGAGGCTCTTAAATAACGCCACTTCATCACGTGACACTGGGAGCAACGTGAAGAGATCCGACAAAAATACAGAGTCGGTCTTAAGAGCAGGGTCTCTTCCTTGTTAGCCGTCTTCTTAATTAATGACTGCTAAGTGGCTTCGTGTTTAAACTTGGAGTATCAGCTTGGGAGGAGAGAAAGAGAAGAAGAGGAATGAGGATTCTTCGTTTAGAAGTTTAAAAAAAATTGCTTAATAGAGATGAACATGGAAAGCACAGTAAAGCTTAGTGATAATCCAGAAATTTCTTCATCAATGACAGGGGGCTGAAAAAGCGAAAGGGTTGCGACTCGCGTTTATCATCGACCGATTTTCACGTAGCTCATAGGAGAGCAGGGGATATTCAAAAAACGCCAGGCTAATTAATTTAAAGCTTAGGCTTCCTTTCAAAAAGAAGTGGAAATTAAAAAATATCCTTAATAGAATAAATTGTCATTCTTAAGTAATCTAATTGATATTGTGGGTTAGTGGAGGGAGAAAGCAGAAACCCTTGATTGTATTTAAAGAGCTTACATTTTGAGAAATAACGTCTTTCATCTTTCATTAGAAATAACATTAAATTCTAGCTAACTATATTAAAAAATATTCTATTGTAAACAAGAACATAACTCGTAAAACGATTTTCAAATATGCTGAAAAGAAGAATATAAATATTTGTTGTTTAATATTACAGTCATAATTTATATACAGCAATGGCGAATCGATTGCAGCGTTCACACGAATCTTTCCAAACACGCGTGAAATGAGAAATGAAATGCTCGCACGTCTAAATGTTTCAAACTTATTCGCCTATGTTCTTTCCACCGCTATAGCTATTCATCCTTTCTTAATCAAAGTAACCATTCATCCCTTCTTAATCATTGTTGCAAAGCATTGTCGGGAAAAATCTTGTAAGCATTCCAAGGAGCTTTACCTGTGACGCAGATGTGATTTTAAATTTCAATATTTCACTTTCACTTGGTTTAAATAAACAATAGAAATACCTTTGATTCTATCATTTATAAATATAGGCCTAACTTTAATTAGCCACTTTTAACAATAGGCCTAATATTATTTAGCCATTTTTAACAATAGGGCTAACATTAATTAGCCATTTTTAACAATAGGCCTAACATAATATAGTCACTTTAAAAATAGGCCTAACATTATATAGTCTTTTTAGCTATAGGCCTAACATTAATTAGCCATTTTTAACTATAGGCCTAATATTATTTAGCCATTTTTAACGTTAGGCCTAATATTAAATAGCCATTTTTAACAATAGGCCTAACGCTAT
>JAHWFO010029544.1:507970-529213 GCA_023313115.1 Rhysida immarginata
TAGGCCTAATATTAAATAGCCATTTTTAACAATAGGCCTAACGCTATATGGTTATTTTAACTATAATGGTATTTGGAATGTCGTCACTGGAAAATTGGCAGAAGGGTATGCACATTGTTACGTATCGCCGCACAAATGGATATTTAAAATAAAAGCTGGCCCAAAAGTCCATGTTGCATCGCATAGTAGCTACTTTAACCAAATTTCGCCTTGCTATTGGCAGCGCTATCAGTCGGAACACTGATCAACTATTTCGTGTCGTCGCTCTCTTGTGATGACATTTGGTTGTTTGTATCAGGTCGTTGCATATTAAATGTCGGATTGCAGAGGTCATCTTTAATGGTCCTCTAGAAAGGACACCTTCACACGTGCTATTCGAAATAACCCCCATTGCAATCCAAACATTGTTGCCAACGATTTGGCAGCTTCTCGAGCCCTCTCCGATAGAATCCATGGTCACGGGACTCAATAAACTTCCGGAATGCATTTTCGACGTCTGCTTGGGTTAGGAATGTTTTCCTCCAGAGAAAATTGTCCAGGTTCCGGAAAAGATGGTAGTCGGTAGGGGAGAGGTCCGGAGAGTACGAGGAGTCTGGAAGCAGCTCGTAGCCCAGAGCCTGTAGCGCGTGCACGGTCGTTCGTCCAACTTGTGGATGCGTGTTGTCAGGTAGCAGAAGGACGCCTCTGCGATGCACAAGTGCAGGTTGTTGCTGACACAGTTTTGTGTGCATACGATGCAGTTCACGACAGTAGGTCGCAGCGGTGATCGTCTCCCCCTGCCGCAGGAAGCTGTAATGCACTACACCACGGATGTTCCACCAAACTATAACCATGAGCTTCTTGGGGTGCAACGGGGTTTAGGGAACTGTCGCGGGGGTTCATCAGCATCCAGCCACTGTGCTGACCATTTCCTATTGTCGTATAGGAGCCACTTCTCGTCGCAAGTGACAATGCGATCAAGAATCCCCGCTTCTTCATGGCGCAAAAGCAATTCCAACCGACGCTCTTTTTGGTTTTCCGTAAGTTTATGTGGGACCCATTTGTCCTGCTTTTTCACCTTGCCGATGGTCTTAAGGTGTCTACTGACAGTCGACGCTGATACAGCATGATTCCCTGCAAGATCGCGAACAGTTTTAGACGGGTCCTCTTCCACAGATCGCTTCAGATCTGCTCATTCCACACGTTGGGCTGTCTGTCGCGTGGCTCATTTGCCAGGTCCGTCACTCCCGCCCGGAATTTTCGGAACCAACGTTGGACAGTACGTTCGTTTATGGTGCTACACCGAATACCTTATTGATGTTTCGAGAAGCGTTAGATGCAGTGTGATTCAACCTGAACTCGTATCGCATTATCACACGTAATTCGTATGAGATCATGACTATCTTCGCTTGGGTTCAAACGCTATTAAATATCATCGCAAATTTCAGGCAGCTGGTCGCTGATAGGTTTATCTCTGGGAATGTACCACTTTATTATGGGCACTTGCTACTAAACGTGGAAACCGTGCTGAAGCGCGGAACCCACCTCGAAATCCGACAATTGATATGCAATGACCTGATATAATGAAGTTCTGATCTAGCCTTTTGTAGATCTGTAAGTATCAAGCATGTACTCTGATTATAATAATTATTATACATAGTTGTAGGTTTATATGCGTAATATAAGTTTTCAATATTTTCTTTTATTATTGATAAATTGAAAAAAGTTTCGATATCCACTTTTGTATGAAGGCGTTTTTGTCTATGTGTCGGGCCATGTCGGGCAGGCATTTTTTCGCTAATATGTTATTAAGTTATCCCTAAAGATTCCGCTAAAAACTTCCCCCATATACGCCCTTTTAATTTAACATAACTTTAAAGTTCTTTCACACTACGAATATTGCAGTTTTCCAACTAGTTCCAGTTAATCAGAATTGATAGGAAGAGCTTTCTTACAGTTACTACATACTCAAACCCGAAAGAAGCGCTCTTTTAGGAATTATTAAAGTACGAGGAGATTTCAGAACGTAACGCCATTTATTTTTTTAAAGAAAATTACAAAACATACAGGCAAACAACTAAGTGCAGCTGAAACTACACGTCTTTATCTACTTTTCCACATAGCTTGACGCTATATGCATTTATCCCAACGCTGCACCAGTTTCAGAATATCCCAGTTCTAGAAATTAAGGCGTCGACTACTAAGGTCATTTTGCGCCTTTTACACAAGTTATAACTGTACGCAGCCCGGGATAAACACAAACATCCATGCCCACGGCGGGATTCAAACCCACAGCCAGGGCTCGAGAACTAGAAAGCCTACGCCCTAGCCCTCTCGGCCACCTGGCCGGCTCCGAGGACATGGATGTTTGTGTTTGTCCCGTTCATAATCGTTCTTTCATCATCATTGGGATAGTACAATAGATCTGAGGTCGCAGTGCTTGGTTCTTTGACGACCACCCCTTTAAAATTCATTACTCATTACTCAATCGTGTATGTAACTATAAGTGTCAGTGCCATTATGTATCAGAGATGGATTAAAGAAAAGGGATCTATGTACTTGTTAATAGGTATGGTTTTAGTTGGAAAGGTTTTGAAGGTTGGTCGCCATTTTTGATTTTAGAACTGTTGGCGTGTTGGTAATTTGTACCTTTGTACTTTGTGTAAATTAGACCAAGATCGATTTTAACGCTGAACATTATGACGTTTTTTTGACATATCCAACTTTTTAACTTCATATTTTTGACTTTATATAAGTTTAACCCACACGTTCCATAGGGTTGCTGATCATTTGTATTTTTCACAGTACACTAATAAAGACATAAGTTAAAACAAAATTTCTGCTATTACTCGGCCTATTGTTGTAATTGGACCGCCTAGTTCAATTTACACTACCCGTTGTGTAATTCGGACCGAATGCAAAAAATTTAAATTTCATATGAAACCCACATCATTATAGTATTTCATAAAAATAGTGCACCAAGCCCTTTTCCCTTAGGGGTCCAAATTATACGGGCCTCCCTTATAGGTGGGATGTTTTTTTAGCGAATCTTTTTTAGGGATAGCTCAATAACATATTAGTAATAGAATACCTGGCCGACATGGCCCGGCACTTATACAAAAAAGCCTCCATATACTGTAAAAGTGGATATCTTAACTTTTATCAGTTTTTTACATCTTATGCGTATACACCTACATCTATATATTAATAATCAAACGTTCATGCTTGATACTTCACATCTCCAAAAGCCTAAGTCAGCACTCCATTGTACAAAAACCCAAATATCACGTAAGTCACAAAAGAGCACGGCACCAAATAGTTGATAGGTGCGATGTCTGTGTTTCGACTGATGGCGCTGTCCAATAGTAAGGCGGAATTCAACTAAAATAGCTACTATAGGATGCAACAAGTATTAGGCTGTAGGAAAACACAAGTTTTAATCGTTTTAAATTTGGGCTTTTGGCAAGCTTTTATTTGTAAATACTCCTCTGTCCGACGGTAGGCAGAGGATTTGGCGGAAGCCCCATGAAGCAATGGATCCAGGATCCCTTATCAAGACAGTTTTTTCGGAACTGTATAATGAGATTCAAATTTGCTTGGATTTAGTAAATTAATTTATTTCGTTCCCAAAAATACTTCATTAACTGCAATATATAAGGGTCGTACAAATGAAAACGAAAATTTGTGTGGGGGAAAAAAGACGACGTGTAGGATCGTAAGTTTTTGATTTCATCCACTGCGAAACCCCACGTGAAAATTGAACAATAGGTTGCAAGTGTTGCATCACGTGAGAAAGAACGATAGCTCGCACTTCGAAGCTCTGCGAGTGATCGCTTCGTCCAAACAAGAAGCCGCAAACAAATCAAAGTCAAATCGCGAAAAAATCAAAAGCAATCGCAAATAGCACGGGGAAGTTGATGTTGACCGTGTTTTTTGATCGCAAAGGCCCGATTTTACTGGACCTTCTTGAAAAAGGCACCACAATTAACGCAGCACGATATGGGGAAACATTGAAGGCACTGCGCGCGGCCATCAAATGCAAGCGTCCTGGACTTCTTACAGAAGGAGTGCTTCTTCTCCACGACAACGCGTGTCCTCACACCTAGAAAGCAACGGTAGACCTCATCAAAAAGTTCAACTAGGAAGCAATACAGCATCCACTTTACAGCCCCTGACTTATCCCCATGTAACTTTCACGTATTTGGGGATCTCAAGAAACATCTGAAAGGCCGCCGGTTTCAGTCGGACGATGAAGTGAAGGAAGAGGTTTTGGAATGGTTCCACACGCAACCGAAAGACTTCTTCCATAAAGGAATTACACGCCTTGTTACACACTGGGATAAATGCCTTAACGCATTTGGAGAATATTTTTAAATTTCTTGTGTACACTTTGGATAAAAAAAAATAATTCTCGTTTTCATTTGTACGATCCTTATATAATTATTTCGTAAATCTTTCAATCACCAGTTTTCCAACTGTATAATAATGTACGAGAACGGGCTCGTAGAACGGTGATCTTAAGAGACCGCTACTTGCGGCAATACTGCGTTTCTATTTCACCATAACACACCGTACAGCTGGTAATTGACAGCTGGAATAAAGCAGAAATTTACCGAATAGATTTGATCCATAGGCGGCTTGCTATGAGAACTCTGCATTATGAGAATTGATTCTACCGGTACTGCATGCTTATGAGAGTTTCAAAATCTTTTTATGTGATCTAATATAATTTAATTATATTCCGAAATTAAATCACACAACTTAACAGTGTGTTAAAATAATCTTGTTATTAAATTAAAAATATTTCTCATTAATATTCTTTCTTTTTTTTCTTTCTTCTAACCTATTCAGTTAGTAAAATTATTTATTCTAGGTAAAAACAAATGTTGTTAAAATTTTAAATTTAATCCCAGCCAAAAGTTTTCTATATAATGAACGAAGCCTTAAAAGGATGCAACTGTAATAAGGCAAAACCTAATTAAAGAAGACAAAATAAAAAAAAAACAAACAGACATAATTAAAACATTTGATGAAGCACTTGAATTTGTGTATTGGACTTTAAAGGTGTACTAATAAACATTTACACAAATACTCTTCAATAAAAGGTTTATTACCTAGTCGCTTTATTGATTCGCCATCGTCTCAAATTTTTGTTTGCAGGCTATGTTACAGGGTTAATTAGCAAACTAAAATTTACAGGATAAAAAAGTTAATTAAGAAACTAAAATCAACCATGATATTATGAGAAGACTGCTTTATGTTGATGTACTTGTGTTGTCACAGTGCTTTCAAAATTTACTTTTCCTAATGGTAAAATGCTATTAAGTGCGCATAAGTTTTAAGCACCATGCAATCTTCTTCAAAAATATTCTTGTGTTAAATTACAAAATATTAATAAGAAAATAATTTACTGACTGGAAAACCTAAAGCACTATTCAAAGCAAAGAAACAAAATAAATCTCTTGTTCACAAATCTTTCGGCGAAATGCAAGTGCCAAGACAATCGATAATTGAATAGTATAGTACGTATAACGGTATTGGAGTGTTCATCGTATAATGAATAACAAAACTTATTATCATAATTATCAACCCATTCCAAGTGTTTGCCATTTAACTTCAAAGAGTCAATATCTCTTCCTCTTCTTAGTGATAAACATAGTCTTGCATTTGTCGACATTCAGCTTTAATCTCCATTTGCCAAACCAGACTTTACATTCTTTAAGGGCTTTCTGCGGATGCCATACAACAACGTCATACAACAACGTTGCCCATATTTGCATAGCAGCGTCATTTGCATAAAAATATAGCTCCGGGGGATCTGTAATTGAATAAAGCTGGCCCAGTACTGAGCCTTGTGGGATACCAGCATTTACTCCATCGGTCATCTCCAATTCTTGCAAGTGCCAAGGATTATAAGATATATTTATACAGAAATTGGCCAATCAGAGCTAAGGGACGCCAATTCTATAGAAAATACAAAAAAAAGCAGCCAATCGAGGAAAGCTGAAAACAAAATGACAAAACGTAAACAGTAAAAACAAAGGGAATCCCTCGAACATGTATGTCACAGATTTCCACCAAATTGAAATATGTTACTCATCTGAAGCTACTATAGATGCTTGCAAAATAAGAGAGTGCGAAATTGTGTTTCTTTCAAAATAAACCGCGAAAACGAAAAGATTTCAGCATACATAGCCATACAAGGACTCCATTGTTAAAGCGGTTAGGCTGTGTGGGGTTCCCTTGTAAGTGAAAGAAAAAGACAAAAGTAAAAAAGAAAAAAGAAAAAATTATGTTAAATGGAAGCACAGCCCGTCGACCCCGCCGAAGAAGTTCCGCACGGCTATACCATTATAATTCGAACAGTTACACGATGATTCTTGACACCCTGCGACGGCGGATAAAGAAAAAAATTGACGGAGGCTCTGGTGACTGCCAAAGCCGCGGGTTTTTAAGGCGTAGAACTACTACTGTATGTTATTATTGGTTACCGTTAGTGTGTATTTTTTGGCGAAAAACAGGACAAAATTTTTAAAAAAGTTACTATATTCAATTACATTACAATTTTGTGAAGAATGGGTCTGTGATATGAAAAGTAACAAACAGATGACAAAAGTTTCGGAGTTATATTTCTAGTAAATGACAGATCAATGTAAGTATTTCCCAATGTACTTGGATAGTTAGTCGGGACTATGTCTAAATTGAAAAGATGTTTCATAAATTCAAATGCTCCTTTGTTTCGTTTGACATCTATATTAAAATCGCCCATCAATATCATAGGCATATCCGCATCCACCTCAAACTCTTCATCTATTTGCTTGCAGATGTCGGTGTATTTCTTTAATCCATAAAATAAGAACATTTTTAAATCTAAACGTGAAGTATTTGGATGTACATATATCGAACCCAATATAAATTTTGAAGAACCATTTAAGGTAACGTCCACTAAACATAAATCGCCAACTCCATAGTCAATCATTCTCCGTCTTACATTTATGTGATGCTCGACAGGTTTACAGTCTGCTATACTATTTAAATTTCTATAAATTGCCACACCACTCGCTTTACGCTGCCCATTTGCTGTCTTAGATCGAAGAGTAGTGTTCATGAGTGCTTTTAATTCGAACCCTTGTATCTGAATCAGTCCTGAAGAAAGCCACGGCTGAAACGCGTCGACTCTATGTCGTAAAATCACTGTTGTTTTAAAGACCCATATGTTTATATTTTTACAAACAACTAAGACCAACATGTTTGAAAACATATATGTTTTTAGTCAGATTTATTGTTTTGATTTAAGAAATTAACAAAACTTCAAAGTTCATTTCTTAAAATAATTAATCTGCTTAAAATAATATATATTTTATTATTTTACAACATATTTTAGTAGAAAACTAGAAGCGAACCCACCCGTTTGTATAATCGGGAAATAATCCATTGTTAGATAACTCATTGTTAGATTTTTTCTTTGTTGTGACAACATCCACCGTCGCTGATTTTATATAAATGATGATGTACTGATTTCGCCGGCAGATAAAATAATTGATATTATCTTAAAACGCTCGTGTTTCCATGTTTTTATACTTGGAATGCACAGGCCTTTTCTCGTAGGCCATGGTTAGCTCCAATTAGTTCCAATACATCCCGCACACGTATATGCTGCAGCAGCGCCACTCCGTTATTACGATGGCGAGCATAAAATTCACTTAACTTTAGTTTGCTGTAACGTTTGACCCAGTGGCTCATTTGGTGAAATTTTTGCTCATTATTCAAGACTCAACCTTCCTCTTTCCAACGAGATAATGACCATAGTTGTAAGATATAGTGATAGAAAGATATAGACTGAGATATGTACATCACTTTTTGAACGAAAAATCGCGTCTGAATTTTTCCTCGGCTGCACCCCTGATAGACGTAGTTCTACGTCAAAACGGCCAGCCTTTCTGTCCCGCATGGAGAAAACGTTACCCTGAGACAACGCATGACCACACGTCGCGAAGATACTCTGGCATCTGGGAGGTCTTAGAACACGCACCCTGCAGCTTTGACCTCTTCTCATGCGATTTTTATCATTTTGGCCCAATGAAAAGGATCTTAAAGGGGCGGCGCTTTCGGTCGCACGCAGAAGCTCCAACCCGAAGAACTTTACATCACTGGTATCCGGCGACTTTCAAATACTCGTAAGTTTTCAAAATAAAATATGGCCCATAATCATTCAGATGCTGAATACATCAGTAATCACTACATCAGTAAGCAACCCTTCACAGATTGCAGATCTTATAGAAGAAAAGCGTAATTTAGATTTCAGGCTTTCTGATAATGAAGAGAAATCTAAAAATGGGAAAAACTAAGATATATATAAAATATATAAAAAGAACTGACCTTATGATCTGTGGATACTTGTTTATAAATGAAGGAAGAATGCCACTTTTCCACAAAAGAGACTCCTTTGTGGAAAGGTGGCATTCTTCCTTCATCTATGTCTTAAAATGGGGTTTGTTTTAATTAATTTACACATGTGAGAAATTTAACTGTTAATGTTGCAAAGGATGGAAACATATTGAGGTTTGAGTCCAAAACGTACAGGAATTTGGATCCAAGGGAAATTGCTAAAAGTGATGGTTACAACTATCCTTTGCTCGTAAGTTTAGGTCCGATCTGAAGGAGCGCGACTAATCTATTGCTAGAATGGTGACCGCTACATTACCGTCCTATCGTGTATTGCAGTCAATTGATCTTTAACTACGCAATTATTAAAACGAGCTGTTTTGTGCGTTAATTGTAGTGGAGAAAAGTGGAAGTGAAAACGCTTTGTAACAATGGAATCAGCAACTTTACTCTGGGTTCAGATGGTCGCTGAAATAATCGCGCTCCTTTCTTATCGTCTTTGGTCGGACCTAAAGTTACGAGCAACGGACAGTATGTAAAACTAGATTTGAACTTTTGAACACAAATATCCATATTTAGTGCCCATTCAATACACCTAATCAATAGGGTGATACTCGCTATAGATAGTTAAGTGATGGCTACAAATCTATGGACTTCCGAGGGTCTTATGAATCACCCTGTATTAATTACAGATTTTTGAAAATTCAGACCTATACCCTGCACGAGATTAGTGTTATTATTCTGATATTAAGAAAAACAGTAGAAAATAGAATAAGGACAGCAGAAAAAAACGTATTACATAAAACGTCAAGGTCCTCCCTTTATGATTCAGTGCTTCACACTTGTAATGCGTTGGCAGCAGCTTTTTCACGGACCAGATAATCCTTTTAGAAGGCAAAAAAGAAATTCTGTGAAATTATACTCGCTGAGAAACTCGCTGCCGTTTCTCTGCATGAAATTACACACGAACGCTATGGTAGCTTTCCACCAAGAATGGAAACATTAACCCCCTCCACCATAGCCCAATCCCTAATTTTTCCTCTTCTATCACATGACATTAAATGCCAGATCCAGCCACAGCTGATGACGATGTCATGGATAATGGTCAATGTATGAACATCACATGACCCCAGGAAGCTCTCGTGCTTTGTTTTCGCAAATGGGCAAGCGGATGGGAGATGAGGGAGTTTGAAAAAAAAAAAAAGTTTGGAAATGGAACGGAGGATGAAGGATTGAAGGCATCCTATCGGGTTCATCGTTTCTGAGGGAAAATGAAAGGGAGGAAGAGGATGATACATTTCTTATTGGATGACGTCAGCTGCTGCTGCTTCTTCTTCCGCGGCGCTCTACTTGTCACGTGTGAAAGATGGCGGCAGTGCACGCGAGGTGCACGAGATGAGAGAAAGAAAGGAAGGGGTTTCTCGTTGTCAGGGAAAGCTGCGATCTTTAGCAGCGCCAAAATTTACGGCCCATTTTGGCGTAATTACTTTCAGAGCGAAGACAAGGCGGGAGAGGTCGGCGGCGTTGGTCCTGGGTGGGCGAGTGCGACTGAACGGTTGCCATGGGAACGAAATGAAGCGGAAGAAAAGGGAGTTGGAAAAATAGGAGAAAAAAGAAAAGACTTCGACAACACTACTTGTACTAGTATTACTACTACCCTTTCTTCCACAACCCACCCACCCAACCCTTGACGGACCGGGAGAAGAAAGAAGGAAATAAATCTTGTAACCGAATAAAGAATTAACCTGCCGTTTCCCGTCTTTGCTTCTTTTGTTTCTCTCCGGTAGAAAAAAAAAGAGAAGGTCCCCGACATTGAAGGGCGGAGGAGGTGAAAGCATTCGTTTATCTGCGAACAGACGTTAAAAAACAGTGAGGTCCTTTCGACAAAGGATTCGCAGTTAACAGAGGGGGTTCCTCTTGTTCAATCTCTCCCAATGTATTTTGGACGGATCATCAACGGCGGGGTCTTTGCGCGTTTTTATCTGTCTATCCATCGGGGTGACGAATGCCTCCCAGGCCAATTGCAACCAACTAGCGGGGATTAAGGGGAAAAGAGAGGGTCCTTCCACCCACGCCCGTGCGCAAACGGAAGCCTGATGGCGCGCGCCCTGATGGATGGTCTCTAGAGGGTTTCCGAGTCTCGAGCCTCTCCATTTCAGCATACTTGTGCGTGAGCGTGCGCCATCCGCAGCGTCCAATTCGTCATCAATGAGCGCCAAGTCGGATCACGGATCAACTTAACCCAAGAAGGATCACGTCACAGGGAAGAAAAGAAAAAGAAAATTACGTTTTGTTTCTTTATCTCCCAGATCGTACAATGAACACTGGTGATCACCATTTATATATTTTACAGAGAACCAAAACAAAAACAAAAAAAAACGGAATAAAAGCATTTATCAGGCTAAAGAAAGGCAATTTCATTTTTGTTGTTTGTTTTTTTAAGTATAGTGAACGCTTTACCTGGTTGGCATCCCTGGATCCCTTGCGATGCAATGGTGGAAGAAAGGCTCAAGAGTAAAGAGAAATGTCCATGGGGATAAGACTTACCTGGAAAAAAAATGAGAAAGGTAAGTAACGTAGTGTAAATAAACTTAACCATATTACACCCAAGAAAAACTTTTAACAATCCTTATGGTTTATAAGAGATTCAGAGTTAATCCACAGAAAAAGGTCAAATAAACCCCACCTAAAGTTTTGTACTCATTTCTCAAAAGACACCTATAAGTTTATTTCATATCTAAATTTTTTTTATCAAAAGTTTTACTTTCTAAATCACGCTAGGCTTTACCAGAAAATCGCCTACACTCACTGGCCAAGATCGTTTTAATTCGCTTTTATGCCAAATAGTTTGAGATCATATTATTAAGGCGTGTACTTATTTAAGGGTGTGTCTAAAAAGTTCCAGACTATTTCAACTGGCGAAAATGGCGGCGCCTATAATAAAATAAACACAAAAACACCATTTCCTAACAAAAGTATCGTTGAACGGCGGATCTCGAAAAAGGGACTCATTTTTAGTTCTCATCTAGCTGAAATCACGATTGAAACAACGAAGCAGTTGACTGGATTCTCAAAAGGTGCGATATCCAGAGTAGTCAACCGTTGGAACAAACGATCTTTAGTCTTTATCTAAAAGGAGTAATTATGGTTCAAAGCAAATCAATTGTAAATAATTGACAAATGATTTCAACCAAAGCTATTCCCGACCCAAATCTGGCAGAACCTGGTTAGAAAGTTGAAGCGGATCCAAATCGGCAGTCGTATGCGTATACGAAAACCACTGGTTTCAGCAAAGAACAGGTAAGTTCCTCCCCAGTGGTGTCTGAAACGTCGTGACTGGACACATCAAGACTGAAAGAAGGTTGTGTGGTCTGACGAATTACGATACACATTGTTTTGACTGATGGTAAACAGAGAAGTTGATGAGAACCTTATGAATCAATGAAGCTAACATGCCTTATTGTCCAGCTTGTCCAAGACAACTCAAGCTTGTGGTGGTGGTGTTATTGTACGGAACTAGTCTCCAAATTGTTGCCAGCAAAGAACATCTGCAACGCTATGTTTTTATCTTGCACATTTTAACTTCTTCATTGTTGACAATGCTGCTGTTCATCGCGCACGATTGGTTCAGCAGTGTTAGCGAGCATGAAGATAACTCCCATCATTTATCTTGGCCGACCCAGAGTCCAGATCTTAGGCCCAAAAAGATTGTTTGCTACATATTGGAATCACATGTCCGAGAGCAAAATCCTCTTCCAAGAAATCTATGACAACTACGAAATTTGTCTTCCATTAACTTACACCTTTTCTACTCTATGCTAACTCGCACATATGCCTCATTTGGGCCAAAGAGGATCCAGTAAAATAATAAACACGTATTTCTAATTCATTGGCCTCGGTTTGCAGTAGCGCTAAGCAATGTACTGGAGCTCTCAGAGTGCGAAGGCGGGGATGAGCCGAGTCATCCACCGCCCCAGCCAGCACAAAGCGAAAAAACTTCATTTTCCATCACATTCACGTCCGCCTCATTGAGCCAAACACGTTGCAAGGATTTCAGTTTGAATAAAGATGCGGTCTTACAAGATCGCAGAACAAATCGCTTTTTCTTTTAATAAAAACAGAATCCAATCTCATTGATTCAAGAATAATGCCAGTTTCTTTATTCCCAAGAACGTTCAATTCGAATTCTCAGCAAAAACACAGACTCATATGCAGTGGAATACGGCATAATGGAAAGAAAGAACAAATTTCCTTATTTCCATACCTGAGTGATGATGGAACAAGGTATAAAATGATATATAAACTGAGTAATTCTATTTATAGAAATACGAATTATTTATCGACAGAATTTTAATCGTAAACATGGATACCGAATTCCATGGAACACTGTGGTGATGTCATTGGCACTTAGATTAGCACCTGATTGGTTGATTAGAGAGAATAGTGTAATGATCTAATTGATACTTTAGGTTAAGACCTGATTGGTTGCGTAAGTAGTCGTTATAGACAGGTTTCGAAAATGGGATCGAAAATGCTAGTCGCTGGTCGCGTTATACAGGGTGTTTCATAATTGGTGTCCCGTCTTTAGGTCCAAATAACGACTCAAGGGGAACAGATTGGGAGAAAATGAATATTGATTATTTGGTTTTAATGTCCCCTAATTAAGAATAAAAACATTCCGCGTCCCTGGGGGTGAAGGGGTAAATTTTGAAAATTTTAATTTTGTAGGGGTAGGGGTTAGACCCCATGTGTTATGTAGAAAGTTGTAGAGCATCATGTAAAATGTGGGTTTAGCAAAAAACCGGTGAAAAAAATCTCATCCCCTGCCCTTTATCGAGTGGATAAAGCGAAAGGTATGGCTATCTAATGTAGACAAAAACTGAAAAACTCATTAGAAAACTCATTCAAATTTCATAATGTTTTTCCTGGAGGGAAAAGCTCGGTCGAGTTTATTAGCTTTTCAGGGTAACGACTCATTCATTCTCATTAATTTTACAAATGTAGACCCTACTGTTTTCTAATAAGTATGGTTTTTGTCCACATCGGCTAGCCATACCTTTCACTTTACCCACTCGATAAAGGGGGCAGGGGATGAGATTTTTTCACCGGGTTTTTTGCTAAACCCACATTTTACATGATGCTCTACAACTTTCTAAATAACACATGGGGTCTAACCCCTACCCCTACAAAATTAAAATTTTCAAAATTTACCCCTTCACCCCCAGGGACGCGAAATGTTTTTATTCTGAATTAGGGGACATTAAAACCAAATAATCAATATTCATTTCCCCCCTACCTGTTTCCCTTGAGCCGTTATTTGGACCTAAAGACGGGACACCAATTATGAAACACCCTGTATACATATAGGTGGTCGTTACACTAACAGATTTCACAGGTAACTTTTTGCTGGACGAACCAAAATTGGTCGTTAGCGCAGGTTTTACTGTAAATAATATTAAACAATTATAAAATTATATTCCATATTATAATTCACATTCCAGTTCTTATTGAGATCAATTTATAGTCAAACCGCAAGATCTAGAGCCCTGAGCGGAATAATCGATTAATAAAAAAAGGGGAGTTAATTCTCAGACATGACCTAATATCGTACTTCCTCCGTCCATGAATTATCACCTGTACTCTCTTTTTAATCGATCATTCCCCTCAGGGCTCTAGATCTTACGGTTTAACTATACTTATGCATAGGTTTTTCTTTGGAGAATATGACTTGGGGCTTTCCCGCATCACTGAACTTTTGTTCTGTAGAGATCAATAATAGGAATCTATAAATTCATCAACATGCTTTCATTCCTGTGGATATGAAGAACATTACACTTGTTAGCACACGTTTTTGGTGCCTCCACTGTTAGTCCTTTTCCTAAGTATATTTGAATAGTTGTTATGCAAAACAAGTTATATCCAGTTTAAACTTTTTGGCACTCTCAACGACATTTTGCGCTCTTTATACAAACACGTCATACATTGTGAAAATTACAGCAAAATTCATTATATTTGTGAAAAATATACCTGACATTAAAGCAAAATTTTTGTTCTTAATTTATATCCAGCGAACCAATCAGATGTAAAGGGTGAGTCAAAAGCCACATAGCTGTGTTTTAGAAGTGGTGTGCAAAATGAACGATGTGACAATGCTAGCAAAGTAGGATAGGTGTTCTATCTTTCGGGACATTTTTGGAGTTTGGTCGCCAACTTGAAATCCGCCATTTTGTGCCAAGGTTCACTTTCTTAAATGGGATGCGGATCATGTGGCATATCAAATAACACCAGTTTTTTCTCAAGAGTTCATCCCTGCAATCGGATTTCAGTTATCTGTTGTGATTCGCAAGTTATTAATAAAAACATGGACACTGTACCATTGTCTGTTGCAGGTAACAGGAGATGGCACTAATGAAGGAAGAGAGAATTGAGCAGATCCTGATGTCCGGGGAACGCTTATCATTACTGCTAATTTCAATTCACGGCATCACGCACAGTATCGTCGTATGTAATATCACATTTCAGAGATACTGGGACTGTTGAAAATCCAAAGCAAACATCACCTTCAGAAACGCATCTTACAGGCCTATGACAGCATTACCCCCCGACATTCTTGTGCGCGTGCATAATGAATGGATAAAGCGCCTTGAGATCTATGTCCAGCAGCAGGGACAACACAATGAACACATCCTTTAGCTGCTGCAACCCACAACTATCGGTGTGTGTTTGTTTGGAAAGTGTCAATATTTTTGTTAATTAATAACTTGTGACCCACAACAAATAACTGAAATCCGATTGCAGGAATGAACTCTTGAGGAAAAACGGGCGTTATGGTTTCTTCCAACTGGCGTTATGTTTTCTTCAGTCTGAGCTCTGTAACTTTTTCGACGACAATGGCTTCTTAACTGTTTAAAAGCATGACGGTCTTAAGCCTTTCGAATTCAGATCTTGCATATTTATTGAATTTTAGGTAATTCAATTCAATTATGAATAAACCATGAATACTAACGATATTTGTTTGGTATTTTGCGAAAGCATATCCAAACTGGATGTATTTTCTAAATTTCACACTGAAACAAACGATTGTACAAATTCCGTTTATCTGTATCGATAATACGAAAACGATTTCGAGGCATTTTTTTCCCAGAAAACGCACCAATGATAGAATTTATACGCTGTTTATATTCCGAAGACTCCAATCTGTAAATGAAAGTCAAAGGAGTTAACTCCGAGTCACACTTCGAGCAAATAAAGAAACAGACTCAGAGTCATAGTGATACATACGTTCTCACAAAGTTGTGAATCGACTGCAACGCACCAAAATATTGCTGCTCCCGATCCGCACTTCATCTTGCACATTCTCACGTCCTTTTTTTCCTCACCATTTTTGCCATTCACTCACGTCCCCATAAGGCTTTGACTATAGACTTTATACAAGATGCCCAAAAAGTCTTTCCAATATTTCAAAATTTCATCATCATAAAACTCTTACAATACAGCTGTACGGCTGACCGCAAGAGAAAGACCAACTCATGAAGATTTTTCTCTTTTTTATAGGTAGTGGTTAAGTTGGTTTAGGAGGCGATGCAATCGTAAAGAACGTGGAAGTGGTTACGTGCGATTCTTTGATGTCCGTTGATCAGATTTTGGAAAACTTTATTTTTATTTTGTTTGGAATTGATGCTTAACAAGTTTGTAATTGAAAACTTTTCTCCATCTCTATTTGCCGATCTCGTATTGGAGTCAACAGCTTTTGTAAAAAATGAGAGAAGTCAACGAAACGATGGACCTTGCTTTCTGAGCACGCCTCGCAGTGTTTGAGTTCATAATTTATATGTTAAATATATCCATTTCCATTTGAATATTCAAACTTAATTTTTTTAGTCCGAATGCTTTTTTCTTTTGTTCTTGACGAAATAGTTAATGTTCTAAATGCTTCCCCCTTCATTAATAAATTTTTATATTTCGTTAATCAGGCGCCTTTAAACCCAATTTTAGATATATTTAGACAAAGTCATTACGTTTCATAATGACATTCGTTCGCTTCTAATTTTGATAACCATCCTCTGAAAAAGTAATTTAAATTCTAAGAAAAAAAATGTGTGCTTAAAAACAAGAGAGTCGGAAACTCCGCGATCCATTTCATTTCCCTTGACATCACGACTCTAGTCGCTTTTCCCGCTAATTCAGTGATAAGAACAAAAAGAAGAAGAGAAGGAAGAATTGACAATTTTTACGTTCTTCAGGTCGACACACAAGAGACGACAATGACACGACGACAATGGCTGGTAAATAACTTAATGGGGAGGGGAGGAAATCACAATTTCTTAGTACATACAGTGAGTGCCAAATGTTTAGGAAAGGGCTGATTTCTTAAGTTCGCTAAGTTCGGATTGGTTAATATTATTGCAAATTATACATCTTACCAAACAAAAACCATGAACACAGCAGTTTGTTTTGTTATACACGCACTGCCCAATGAATTAAAAATATCCTTTTCTTTTCTTCCTTTGTTGTTATCCTCAATTTTGGCTGTCGTATATTTTTAATATTTAAGTTTGTTTTAATCAGTTTTAATGCAAAACAGTTTGAGGTCATGTGATCCAAGCGGGTAATTCTTTAAGAAGGAATTGGGTGAATCTAATAATAGAATATGATAAGTATGGGGAAAAGAAGGTAACTTAACTGACTACGAAAAGGGACTAGTTGCTGGTGTTCATCTAGCTGGAGCCACGATTGGGACAGCTAAGCAGCTGAGCGAGGCGTTGTACGGAGAAAAAGGTCATCCACTGTGCAACAATTGACAAATGATTTAAACCAAAGCTGTTCCCAATCTATATCTAGCAGAACCATGCGCCGAGAATTGAAGTGGATCCAAATCGGCAGTCGCATCCCTAAACGAAAACCCCCGATTTCTGCAAAGAACAGGAATGTTCGTCTAAAGTGGTGTCTGGAAAGTCGTGACTGGACAAGGTGAAGACTAGAAAAAAGTTATCAGGTCTGACGAATCACGATACATGTTGTTTTGTATTGACGGTAGGAAGAAGGTTAGGCAGCAGTCCCATGAAGCAATGGACCCAGCAAGCTTATCGAGACAGCTGAAGATGGTGGTGGTGAAATGGTAGAGAGTTTGTCCTGCTGGTATCGAACTAGTTCCCTGATATTCATAGAAGCTCGAGTGTGTTCTATGGACTACCTGAATCCTTTGCTAGTCAAGTTATTCTGCAATGCTGCATTTTTATCCTTCATGCACGGCACTGCTACAGTTGATCGCGCACGGTTGGTTCACCAGTAGTTCAGAGAACACGAAGCTGACTACCGTCATTTACCCTGATGACCCAGAGCCCATGTTTCAACCCAATAAAATGTTTTGGAGATAATTGAGATCCAACAACAAGACCCTTTTCCAAGAAATCTGCTAAAAGAACTATGGGAATGTCTGGTAAACGCCTAGTCTTCCAGTGACTTACAAGTGTCTCAACACCTTATTGACTCTCTACCAATAAAATACATGCATTAAACAGATGTTTTTGGTTCATTGGACATGTGGGTAATAGTAGCCACTTGGATACTTGAAAAATGAATGGATAATATTTTTGGAGCGTGTAGTCATTCTCGAAATCATTCCAATGCTAAGCTTTCCGTCTATATAAGCCTTTCGTCTAATAATTTTTGCGTACCTTTTGGCACACTCTGTACATCTTTCTAATAAGATGAACAGAAAGGTTACTACGGAGAAGTCGTAGCTGGTTAAAATTAACAATAAGTAAATATTATTTATAAAACTATTTCTTACAGCTAAATTTGAACGAAAGCACGTTGAACTCTTGCAAGTAACAGTTCACTAAACACAAGATTAATTGAATGAGAACTTTATAACTAATTGTTCATATATTCATTGCTTCTATTAAATCACGAAGAGAATATGAGCTTTTAAAGGGGAGCTTTAATTTACAATTTTGAAAACAGTTTACTTTTATTTAATGTTCTACCGATAATAAATAACACGTGCTCCTTAGAGCAATGACTATTTCATTTCTGGCTACATCACTCAACTTCATAAGGTTCGGTCTTAAAGTCCTTGCAATCACTTTGGTGCACTAGTGAAACGACGATGTTAGCGTGTAGCCACATTCCTCCAGAGACGCCCAAGGCAATTTAAACCGTGCTGTTTTTCATGGGTTCGCAGCCAGAGCACTAAATCCAAGATAGCGCAGCTCGTTGGGAATACAGAGGCAGGTCTGTGATACAGTTTCTGCGTCTGAAGAGAACAAGGCCACACCAATCCTTGCCGAGTTGAAAAGTACGAGACCTTGGCCATGTGGAAGCGATCATATCATCTTCCATTAGTACGGAGCCACAAATCGTGCAGCAAGTGCTTGTCCTAGTTTTGAGAATCAAAGAACAAATCAGTTTTTTAATCTTGCACGCAGACTCCAGATGACAATAGGTGAATGCCAAATTTGTTCACGCCATTCCAGAAAGACTACCCCAGAGACACAAGTGACAACCTTTTGGCGTGATGCCGAACCAATCCAGGCTACTCTTTCGACGATCTCCTCACAACGGATGAATGCTGGATTTATGAATGGAAGATCCAGAGCAAGCATTAAAAGCACATCTGTTTTTTGAGGTGAGACAGTTTCACAGGGCCATACAGAGAACTTCCACAACGAGGAACTCCGACAGCTAATTCATCGCTGGGATAAGTGCGTAGGAAGTGCCCTGGGTAGGATAGATGTAGAAAATGAATAACCATTCTTTCGCTGCCCGAGGCTCTCATGCTGATTGTAAGGACTTTATAACCGGCGCTTGTATATCCAGATGATTTATATACTGAAGTGCCAAAACGTGGTACGCCAGTCTCTTTCTTGGTTGGTTCCCCACGAGAGCGTAGAACTGCAGAAATACGACGGGGGTACAACTGAGCCGCCTTTAATTGGCGGAATTGTATTTCCAGGGCTGAATTTAAATAAATAAACAAATAAATAAATAAATAAATATTCGTTAAAAGTAAACTTTATAGAATGTGCTGATCCCAAATCGCGCAATACTACTGCAAAAAATGAGCAAGTCTAAACCAATTCTCGTTCAATCTGCAACAGGTAAACCACTTCTCAAGACGAGACTTGATTTCTGTAAAAATGTAATCTATGGTTCCAGGAGTGCGCTCGGAGACTCCTCAATCTTATCGTAAAGCCGTTTCTGGCAACGCAGTTTTCAAGCCCTTTAAAATTGAAAGGGTATTTTTGGCGTCAATCCCATTCCGTTGCAAACGGGTAGATAGTTTGAAATTCCTTTTGTCGCATAGGTAGATAGCAGCCGCAAAAAAGGCTCTACAGGTGGGAAAGAAGGATGAAGTCGTCATCTACTTCGGCCTGGCACTCACTCAACTTTCATCTCCTGGGACCCATGAGAGTGGCACCTTGTCGAAGTCAATTTTTCAACCATGCCCAAGTAGAGCACGTTTTCTATCCCGGATCGGATCGTTTCGTATCCATGCTTTTAAAGTCAAATCGATGATTTGTTATTGATATAGCAAGAATATCTCTCAGTAAATAGTATAAATTCGGAGAATAATAAAAATTCCTATACTTAGCATCAATTAATAAAATTATTTATGTGATTAGCTATGCTTAAAAAATAACCAAATACATCTGAAGATTATTGCAAAAATGCTCTAAGCCCGTATGATGGTAAAAAGTGTCTAGCACGAAATGACTAAAAGTATTTGTGCAATATTTCTAACCCTAAAAACTTTTTTTGGGAGCAGTTCATAGTCCGCCACCCCTTTCTTCCTTTGACACCTTAAAGATTCTTGTTTTAAATAAAAAATGAGTGTGCTTAAGACCACACGACCGAAGTGAAAACTTTTATGGCGGCTGTAATCGATTCTAAGTAATGTAGAGGTGAATGATATACATTATTATGGTGTTATTACTTGGACGAATCAGGAACAAGCTATAAATTAATATTATATTGTATAAAACCATTTATTTTCATTCGTTTTCTCATTAGATCTTTACTTATGCAGGGTGCTTTTGAAAAGGATGTCGTGATATATCTAGCGATTTCTGCTCCTTAAAGTAAACACAAGTTTCCTCATACGTTTTGTCGAAATTACATTTGTTAAATGAGTAAGCAGCTCGTGAAGTTTGGTTAAACTCCGCCCATATCGTAAACAAAAGCGCATGAATGACGTTAGTAAATCATATAGTTCGTTGAACATTCGCTAGTATGAATGTGCGTCGTACCGCAAAAAGCAATTCAGCCAACAAGAAATGAAAACTGGTTTAAGGAGACTTTAATACTGTATCTCTCGATCATTTATCCACTTGCACGTCTTCCCTAATTTGTTGACAAGTTCAATTCTGAGGTCTAGTAAATACGAATCTTTCAGTAGGCTGTGAAAATGGTCGAGTTTAGTGGACAGGTATTTCTCAGAAACCTATTAATGGAACACGTGGTAGTGTTTAGTTTTTTTTCATGTGCTTTTATTTACGTTATGGGCAGAGTTGAACCAGATTTCACGAGCTGTGTTTTACTTTAAGGAAAGCAATTTCGACAGAAAAGAGGAAACTTGTGTTTATTTTAAGGTGCAGAACATCGCTAGGTGTCTCACTAGATCCTTTTCAAAAGCATCCAGTAGATTACTTCTAGATTACATACAATTTTTTGCATTGAAAAGCCCAATGATACTGTAATGAAACCATTAATGATACGATTCCAACACGTACTATTAAACAAATATCGAGTATCATTAATTACTCGTTATATTCACTCATGACATGTTGTTACGAGTTATAAATAGAAAAATAGCCGAAACTGTGGATACCTTAAATAAATAAAGGAAAAACAGAAAACACTACTCCACATAGATAA
>JAHWFO010029544.1:529223-649626 GCA_023313115.1 Rhysida immarginata
TCATTATTTACGCGTTATATTCATTTATGAGATCCTTACACGTGCACGTGTCACTACACCAATGTCTGCTATTACTAGTTACTCTTATATATTCATTCATGACACACCGTACGAATTGTTTGATATACTACCTGCCATATCTGGTTATAGGAAATTTTTAGAGGGTGTGTCATAATTATACCATTAGAGCACGTGCAATTAGAGCGCGTACCTATTCATGGTATCTCACGTTCGATTTTGTTCGTGCTTTGTCCCATATTAATGGATTGATGAAAACAGAGTGTGGTAAAGTTAATTCGTTTTCAAGTTATCTTAGTAATTAATAAACTTCTACGACTAAAATAAAGAAATCCGAGTTTTCCCGAGTTTTACCGGAAAACGTTTCACTTCCGAGCGTGACGGATCAGACACTTTCACTCTCCAGCAAAATTTTGTATGTGGTGCGCCTATAGAAGTTTTCACTTTAAAAATATGCTCAAATAAAAGCTGTCGATATGTTACAAAATTATTTTTTTTATATTTTTTGGTTGCAATTTCAAATTAAAAAATTTCAATTTCAACAAATGGAGAAACCAAACACCTCATCTACTATGGACAATTACTTAAGGTACTTAAGAGACCCTTCTTTGGACATCGCATGTCACGCCGAAATTTGTCATCATGAAAACATGACAAACATATGCTGATATTATTTGTGTCAAGCATTTATGACATTGAAAATTTCTGGTTGATACAGAAACCCATGGACCACGTGTACTCTAAAGCAGACTACAAACTGACAGAAGACCGCATAGAATAGTAGCACCCAATTAAGTCCCGGTTGCTTGTTGAATGGGAATAATACTTCTATAATTTCTTTACCATACAAACAAAACCAGAGTCGAATTTTTCCTTGGAATTTACCTTTAAAGATCGAATCCATCTATTAAAAGGGAACTATACGTTTGCTATTACTTATTCAACTGACAAAGAAAATTTGCCATCTAAAACTGCGAAAAGGTGTTAATGGCGAAATTAAAACTTTAGCAACGAAGATAAATAAAACGATCAAAATTATCCGATTACTATTTAACTTATAAAGTTAAACATATTACCACAACAAAATAAAAGTGATTAGGTAATCAAATGGGAGATGTAAGCAAACAAGAATTGAGCAGAGGGTGAAGGAAAGCGGCGGTCATAATAATGCATAAATATAATTGAGTTAACGAGTCACTTAATCCCTTTTTAGTGAGACAAAGAATTCGTTAATTGAGCGCCTAATTATGCCGACATATCTTTCTGATGCTATCTAATTAACCCTGCAATTAAACTGATCATAAAACTTTAGATCCGATTGTGAATCATTAATCGAAAGGCCGAAGCTTTCAAACGAAACCAATTACAGTCTAGCACAGGATTTATGAACGTATCAATGCCGCGCTGCCTTCTCTAATAGTAGAATAAAATATAAATCTACTGCTAAGAATTACAATGCTCCATAGAGAAAATGAAACGCCATGAAAAATTTCAAGTATGTTCACATAAGCCAGTAATGCAAATTTCAGCAGTTTACAGCCAACAACGTCAACGACAGTTATAAAAAGATAAATCGTAAGGTACTCTCGTAAATTAAATTTTGAGAGCTTTGAAATGAACTAAGACGCCGTCGACGACAGTTTCGGCAAAATATCACTTTAATAATAAGGCTACGTACAGCCCGGATGTAGTATGGCCGTGGTATGGTACTTCCGTGGTATGGTTCTTCTGTTATTTACTTTGGCCGCCTGACAGCCCAGATCTCAATCCCACAGAGAATGTTTGGGACATGTTGGAAATGACATATCCGAGAGCAAGGCCCTCTTCCGACAAAATCTGCGAGAACTAAGGAAATGTCTGGTGAACGCTTGCTCTTCCATTGACTTACAAGTTCCTTCAATACCTCATTGTCATTATGGCCACCTGAATAAATGATGTAGTTAGTACCAAAGTGGGTCCAATAAAATATTAAACCACATGTTTCTAAGTAAAAAAGAAAAACCTCTAAATCTAATCCACAAGGAGGAAAGAAAGGAAATATGTATCTGGTTTTCACTTTTTAGTTAGTTCCATTCCAATTGCTCTTTATTAAGTAGCGGAAGAATGAAGCTACTTATTGGTTTTACAATGTCCGTCTGTCCGTCCGTCTGTCCCCTTCATAATTTTTGCATTTTTTGAACTGTAAGGTTGAAATTCGGAAATATAGCTTACTATGGACATGTGCACCTTCAGTATTTACTTTAGTTTTGATTGGCCCACTGGAGTCGTAGTTTTCGGGTTGGGAGTTAGAGGGGACCCAAAGGTCTACGTGTATATATGCATGTAAAGGAGTGAAATTCGGTATGCAAATTATTCTAGGCAAGATCTACATTACTACGAAGTTTGGACCAAATTGTTCCAGTGGTGTTGGAGTTGTGGGGGTGGGGTTAAAAAGTGCAGATAAAGGGATAAAAATAGACGAATTCAGGGCTTCCGCTACTTTCCTATACCCTCCTTGGGGGGGGGGGGGTAATTTCTTGATTTGCTCAGATGTTTCTAATTCATTAGCCAATGTGTGTGTGGAACAAGGGTTGATATAAAACAGGATGAGAGATGTGACAAAGGCCTCATAAAATAAATTGAAAGAAAAGCTTCGGCTTCTTCTAAACGATACGTTGGATAAGTGTTAAGTTAGTCGGATTGTGTTCATGGAATGCGTTTAAACTTAAATGTGGGTGTAAAGTGCCCCTTACACATGCATGGTAATTCCATTTATGAAAGCATATATACGTGCTCGTACAGAGGGTGGAAGAATTTCTGAAAGTGCGAGTAGATTTTCTTTTTGACAGAAATTTTTCTGAAAGTGCCAAACTGCGAGGGGAAACCCTCTCTGGTGTTCTTTCGAGGAGACGTTTAGGCCGTTTGAGCAGAACTCAACGGGCCTTGACGCCAACTCGCGGCAATTGGTGCTTGTAACATTTATTCATGGACCAAAAGCGCTTGTCATAGCCACTCTCGACTATAAATGTGCTCATTTATATAAAATAGGAATAAAATGCTGATTCTGCCATTCAATAGTAGCTTAAATATGCAGGGTGGGAGAGTCTGTCTATTGTGGGCGTCTTACATCCGTCACTGATTCGGTTTCTTAAAACTGAAAGGACTAAGCAATGAACTTGCCCACAATCAATAATCGGAAATTATTAATGAAATTTAGGAAAATAGTGGCCCGAATTCCTAAGAATATCTTCAAAAGACTTAAGAAATATGTCAGACCCATTGGGGTGCCATTCTTCATATTGTAGACCTTACCTTTATATAAGAAGATATTGTTATTAACGCATAATCTTCCACGGAAATTATACATTTTTATAGTTTATATAAGGGTTCGATAAAAGTACTGGCAATAATGATACTTTTGAAAAGGCTTTATTATTAGAGGAAACATCACTTACATTCCTTCAATGTAATTGCCCTCCATGTTTACTACCTTCGGCCACATTTGTGGAAGACAGTCAGCATCAGCGCGACAATCTCTTATCGATGTCCCAAAGTAACCGCCATATGCATGGATAATGGCGGTTTTTGTGTTGTAATAGTTCCCTGTGAGTGGCTTTTTCATTTAGCGAAGAGATCGCAATTGCATGGACTCATATCAGGTATCTATGGCGGATGTTCCAGTACTTTCCATTGCCAGCGGCGAGGTGACTCCTCGCATTGACATGCAAAATGATGGGGTCGTTTCCAGAAAGTGGCGTTGCTTTCTCCTAAATCTGGACGAAGGTGGTATTGCAAGAAACGACAGTAGTAGGCAGCATCTATCGACTGCCTTGGGGACAGTTGTGTGCAGTATTATCCCATGGATGTTATTAGGGCAATTGTAATAATATCCGATACATAAAGGTTCCGCAGTATTTTACTAAATATCGTACAACTGTTACCACTCACTGCACTTCGTTCTCTACTACACAACATCATAAGATCATAAGACTCATGTGACTGAAGTAGCAGCGGTGTGACCAGAACTTTTTGATCCAACCCTTTTATATCAGATCAATAGCCATGATAATTATTGGTGTTTCGCTGGTTTCACAATTAAAATTAATTTTATTGAATCGCACTTGAGGCACATTAGTAAACAATTTACTTTACCTAATAGCAATTTTGTTAGAACATATTTGACAAATATGTTTTAAGGAGGGTACGATTTGGTTTAAATAAATTCATGAGTTTTGAAGAAGAATGCGATTTAGACGTGGCAAGTGAAATGGTATAGATATGGTAACAAAACAATGATTACTGTATGATAGTCCTTGTTCTATTTGCAAGGTAGATGAGATACACTATCGGATCAAAAGTTTCCGAACAATCCTCGAAGCAGTGTTACGTGTTCTAATAATTTACATGTCTATGATGTCTCAAGTTAATAAAAATGGAAACATGCCTTACTGTAAGGGTTGCTAAACAGAGCTCAGTGATACCACCATAACAAGTCACCTATAAAAGAAGTCTCCAAGCGATATTTCTATCCATTCTGAAAATACTCCGTTCATTTGTAAGTGACATCATTGTCAAGTAGAAATCTCAAGGAATAAAGTCAGGGGAAACTGCCAAATGGTAAGCAAAGAAAATGACAGACGGATCGTTGAAAAAAAGTGCCCATCTGAAACAATTGCTACAGAGTTCCGAAATGCCACTTCAAATACCGCCAGTACAATCATTTGTGTCTGAGCCAAATAATTCCATAATGTTAATAAGCAGTTCTTTGTTAGGCCTAATTACTGTTTCTTCCTCTTCCTTGTCTTCTTCGAATTCCATGATTGAATCATCCACAGGAGGGCCAATTCCTGTTTTGACTAAAGCTGGTTTCGAGACTACGAAAATGACTTTTCGTTTTTTTTGAAAATAGTGAATAAGAACCCAGATTCTAAAACGAAAGTAAATGACTATAAGGATAATGGAGAAACATCGAAAGCGAAAGCAAAAAATTAAATCGAAACCGAAAAAGACAAGACGATTTAGTGGGACCTCCATGCACTAGATCAGTGTTTCTCAAACTTATTTCTATGAACGCCCCCTCCGTGCATACAAAATTTAGTAACCCCCTCCTCTCATCCTTAGGTTTCTGCAAATATCAATGAGATTTAAAAAAAATCTCTTGGGAATTACAGATCTTGAGATCGGGGAAATCCCTGGTTTGGAAGAAGGGGGTGAGGTATAACGATGAATCAGACGGGCAGTTGACATCTTGTGAAGAGCTTACATAATAAACTGTTCTCACCATCATCTAATTAAAGAAGTAAAAGGATTTATATATTTTAAAAATTCCTTTTTGCTACTATCATCAGCGATATAATTAATTATAAGGGCTATTTTATTTTCAACCTCCGATGAGGCATAAAATAAAGACAAATGTGAATAACAAAATGATTTTATTACTAGGAGCCAAGCACAGGTTGACCCAAAAGTCAGGGAAAATTTTAAACTCAATAATTTGCACACGAATGCAGATAAAACGATTCTGTTTGCACAGAAACAATTGAAATGAATTCGGATTTATTTTCCAGGAAAAAAAATTAATGCTAGAATCGTTCAGTTTTTACCAACAGATAACGTTGTCGGTTACGAACATCAGTTTATACACATTTTCAGACTGTAAGATTCTGGATTAACTATAGGCTTACAAATGTTCTATGTGCCGTCCGTCATTCAGCAACACAGCCGTCAAACGAGACACCACACTGTTCACTGCATTAAGCAACATTTCTCTCGGTATGGCAGACACGTGTTGCCGGATGGAATATTTTAATGGTGCCAATTATGTGGGTTGGTCGTGGTATACTTTTGACTTCAGGTATCCCCATGGCAAAAAGTCACAAGGCGTCAGGTCGGGCGAAATGTGAAATGCGCTTCATCGGTCCAAAGCACAGTGAAAAGCCAGTCGTGCTGCTGCTCCGAAATCGTGAAATCGTCAGGTGTCAGTTCATGATTATGTTGCAATTTGTACGGAAATCGCTTAAGGATAATTTGCAGTGATCGCCATACACTGCTGTACGATATGCAATCCATTGGGACACTTCTCGCGCACTGCATTCCCTGTGTGCAGAAATCTCCGATAGTGCATGCACTGTCTGTTCGTCTCTCTGGGTGACAGCAGTGCATAGTGAGGGTCGGCCACTTCTTGAACATGCAACCAAAGAAACCATGGCTTCAAATCGTCGTATCATTTTTTGTCACTGCAGCACACATCATAGGTCCTTTACCATGCATGCGTCTGTATGCTCGCAATGCCGCACTGGCGCTTTCCTTATTCTGATAATAAAGTCTAACTAAGAGGGCCTTCTCGATTAATGACAGCATTTCTATGCCTACAATTTCGTTAAGTGATGTCTGTAACTTGACAACGCCATCTGTTGAACATTGAGTTCTAGCATTATTTTTTTCCTAGAAAAAAAAATCAGTCTTCATTTCAATTGTTTCTGTGTAAACAGAATATTTTTATCTGCATTCGTATGTGGATTATTGAGTTTTAAAGTTTTTCCTGATTTTTGGATCACCCTGTACAACCAAAGTTATTTTTCAACATAATCACCGTAAAGATTGAGATATTGTTCATACCGGTGGACGAGTTTTCCAATACCATCTTCATACAGGGTGGTTCAGTCAATTTCTGACCATTTCACTCGAATGACGTGCATTAGGGATAAACAATTGAAAGAATATGAGCGCCATATCGAATTTCTAAATAGTTGGAGTTTGTATTGTTGCAACGGCGCTGCATGAAAATCGTATTGTTGAAAAATGGCGCCCGCTTTATCAACAGAGCAGAAATGCAAGGTTGTCGAATGATATTTCGAGACAAAATCACCTGTAACCGTGCAAAGAAAGTTCCGGAAGGAGTATAAGTGTCGAGACGCACCAGGCAGGCAAGCAATCATGGATTTTATCACGCAATTTCGTGTCACTGGATGTGTTAAAGGCAAGAAAAAAGGCGGGAGCGAAGCTCGTGTTCGAACGGCCGAAGTTGTCGAAAACGTTCGCACAAGGTTGGTCGATTCCCCTACCAAAAAAATCTGTTCGCCGCCTATCCATTGAAGAAGGGCTGTCGTATACCACGATGTGGCGAATTTTGAGAAAGGATTTACACCTGTTCCCGTATAAGATCCATGTTTATCAGGAGTTAACAGACACTGGAAGACAGAAGCGACAACAATTTGCGATGGAGTTTGGAGCAGAAATGGAAGCCAATCAGGACATTGTGGACAACCTGTGGGTGTTAGATGAGGCCTTCTTCCATCTGTCAGGTGACGTTAATAAACACAACGTTCGTTTTTTGGGGTTCCCAGCACCCTCATGAGATCCATAAGTCACCTCTTCATCCACGAAAGGTTATGGCTTGGTGCGCGATTTCCAAAAGAGGCATCATTGGTCCGTTCTTTTTTTAGGGCACCGTAACGTCACAGGCTTATCTTAACATATTGGAAACCGTCTTCATCCCCGAGCTGCGAAGGAGGCGTATACCGCTTCGACATCAATGGTTTCAACAGGATGGGGCTAGGCCTCACACCACCAATGAAGTGCTAGACTTTCTCAATCAGAAATTTGGAAATCGTGTCATTTCAAACAGGTTTCCAGATCGATTCGGGGGTGGCTTTCTTTGGCCCCCTACGAGTCCTGACCTAAACCCATGTGATTTTTATCTCTGGGGGTTCCTTAAAGACAGTGTGTCCACTATAGCACCAAGAACCCTAGACCAGCTGCGACAAAGCATCGTCGACTGCTGCACCCTTGTGGATGCAGAAATCCTGGATAGAGGTATGAACAACTTCACCATTCGGCTGCGAGCAGTTCAAAACGTTCGTGGTGGCCACATTGAGCATATCATCAAGACTTTTCCACGGGAATAAAAACTCCGAACTGCCTAAAATATCATACTGAAATGCAAAGTTTGTAAACATTAATGGGTCAATAAATCATAGTACTGAAATGGTCAGAAATTGACTGAATCACCCTGTAGAAGCTTGCCGCCAGCATTTTGAAATAGGTCTCCATGGCATGCTTTCTTCTGGAATTGTTTTGATTCGTTACAATGCACGAACATTACTGCAATGGTAACCCAACAGCTTCTTGAGTATTTACAATGGAAAGTGTTTGATCACCATACCTGGCGCCGAGTGACTTTCATCTTTTTCGAGAGCTGAAGAAAGGTCTAGGAGGTCAGCACTTCCGCACGAACAAAGAGCTTCAAGACACCGTGGAGACATATCTCAACATGCTGGCGGCAAACCTCTATGAAATGGGCATTGGAAAATTCGTCCACCAGTATGACATATGTCTCAATATCTACAGTGACTATACCGAAAGTAATTTTGCTATTCACACTGGTCTTTATTTTATGCCCTAGATCGAAGGTTAAAAAACTAGTCTTCGTATCACGTAAGCTCACACAACTGAATCAGAGTTGCACATCATTCATTCGCATATATGTACGTCTCCACACGGCCCACTTATTACTTAACGTCCCCCTACCGCCCACTTACTGTATAACGCCCCCTTTAATGACTCTGCCGCAAACTCAAGATTTAAAGTTCCGCATTAATATGAAACAGATTTATACAACAGTTCCGCTTGCATCCTGCTTGTTTGGCATCACGATTCATATAAACGTTATTTCAAATTCTAGTCTTGAAAGCCTAGGGGGGGATATCGCCCATTTTGAGAAACACTGCTCTAGATGACCATAAGCCAAAAATCATCACTATCATCGTGAATGTCGTCTTGTCTGAAGCAAGAAAAGACTTACCTGGCGAGCACTGGCCAAAAGGAAAAAGGCCAATATGTCCAGTGTCTCGTATGTTGTTGAAAAAATATCGCTGAAGATCCTAAGTTTCCATACTGCAGATAATAAGCCTAACATCAGCAGAATTAATGCTAAGCAAGGTTTAGAATGTTGACCGAAACTGGATCATGGAACAATGGAAACATCTTTTATGGAATATCTTTATGGAAGATAAGAAAGGTTAAGAAAAGATAAGAAATCTCCATTTACTTTTAACCTCCTCTATTTTCCCCCATTTTCTTTTATTTATGAGAAAATGCACTGAAAAGGTTGATGTTTCTGACGGAAACCCATAACTCCAACCCAGCTGGTACAATCCGGCTCAAACTTCATAGCAATATAGATCTTGCTTAGAGGGATTTATATATCAAATTTCACTCCTTTACATACCAATATTGAACCACAAGGGCCTTGTGGTCCAATTTGAACCAAATAAAACAGCATAATAATATATGCTCGCAGCAAGCTACATACCGAATTTAAGTCTTCTACTTCAAAGAATGTCGAAGATATGAAGGACAGAGAGACAGATGGACAGCAGACATGGTAAAACCAATAAACGGCCCCATTCTTCCGCTAGTTAATAACAATAATAATAATAATAATAATAATAATAATAATAATAATACTTGTAATTATTATTATTATGGCAACAGCAGTAGCACTTCTCTTTAATTGGTTTTAGGACGATATCGGCTTTTGAGGTTTTTTCCCCCACCTGTCGTCGTTGTCGGGGAGGTGAGGGGAGGGAATATAGGTGTGATGTTGATGACGCCTCTAGGCGAACGTTGCTTCGCTCTGACTTCAGGTGGCATTTACCTGTTCCTCGTGAGAAGCGCGTGCCATTACGGTTTCCAACTTTTTTTCACTTCCGGCCCAAATCCAATCTACATGGAAAGCAGCGGAATTGGGAGCCAGGAAGAACGAACGCGAAAGGGAGGTGGGGGTGAGAAAAGGAGGTTAGTGCAACGTCGAAAGAGTCACGAGCCCCCTGCAACCAATTGAGATCGATTGGTGCAAACGTTGCTAACAATGCCCAAGCCGGCCGTTGTCATGCCAACGGAGCAGCGGTGGTAATCGACTGGGATTGGTGGTTCATCAGCACGCGCATTCAAATCGAAAGTCAACCTTTCAACTCCGTCGCCCGGGTTAAGCGTCCAGGGAAATAACAGCGTCACAACTGCGTACAGTGAAAAGAGGAGGTTGGTGGTGTGGTGGAAGAGCATCAAAACTCGACGGGCTCTCGTCGCCGGGAATCCATAAAAATTTCAAAAGGAAACACTTTCACACGCTTTTAATTGCCCCACTTAACCCTCGTTTAAGGCCCTTGCATTAAAAACCCTGACGAACGCGCTCACCCTGAACTGCATTAGGTCCTAACGGCAAACCGGGTGAAAACGTCATTCAAAACTTATTTATAAGACAACTTAATGCGTTTAAAGCGGTAATTTACTCCCCCCCCCCCTTGTTTTGTAAAACACTGCACGTTGATTTATTACTGTTGCGCGATTTACAGCCGTGCATCTTTGTGCGCGTGCGCCTCTCATTTGACCTCGGCCAAGATTGTTCTGCTCTCCCTCAAGTCGTTATTGCCCACCGTCTTTCTTGAGCAAGCGCTTCTACACCACGGCAAAGGCCGCAAACGGCGGAAGACAAACACGGATTGCCATGGGCCTGAAAGGCGCAAAAAATCAAGAACTTCAAAACACCAAAAGGTTCATTGAGTTTTACTGGCCATATTAGGAAACAAAAAATCCATGCAAAAATTTTTGAATTTAGCGTTTGTGTTTCAAAAGGGTGTCAATGGCGTAACTTCGTACACGAACGTGAGGTAACAACAAAATACAAAATGACATTTTGATACAGTACAGTGATCCAAAATTTTAAAAGCTACAAACTTCAAAAATTGTTAAGCCGTTCAGTATGCCCTTCGGGATATAACTAAACAAAAGGCTTAAGGATTAAGCAGAATGACACACATTTGCTAATAAATTAGAAACATCTGTTTAATATTTTATTGAGTCAATAAGGTATTAAGTCACTTGTAAACCAACCGAAGACCAGGCGCTCACCAGACATTCCCTTAGTTCTCGCAGATTTGTTGGAGGAAGATCGCTGCTATCGGATATGACGTTCCACTATGTCCCAAACATTCTGTAAGGTGTTGATTTCTGGGCTGTAGGTAAATAAGTCATCTTTGTGCTCACTAAACAACTACTGAACCAACCGGCGAGGTATAGCATACTTGTCCATGAAGAAGCCGTCACATGCAGAAGAAAAATGCGGCAGGATGGGCTTGGTCGGCAACAGTACTGGTAATTCGTGGAACGCACCCGACCTTTCATAGATATCAGAGGGCCAGTTCCATATCAGCAGAAGAAGCTCCATACCATGAAATTACTACTAGAATGTTGAATTGTCTCGATAAGGCTTGCTGGATCCATTGCTTCATGGGACTCCCGCCAAACCCTCTGCCTATTTTCTGTATAAAACAACATGACTCCTCAGACCACATAACTTTCTTCCAGTGTTTACGTGTTCAGCCATGACATTCCAGACACTATAGACGAACTTTCCTGTTTTTTTGCAACATGAGAATGTTTCGTATAGACATATGACTGCCGAGTTGGATCCACTTGAATTCCCTGCACATGGTTCTGCAGGTTAGACTCGGAAACTGCCTTGCTTAAAGTCATTTGTTGCAGACTGGATGTATTGTTTTGAGTTTGTTGCAGGTTATGAGTTTCCGTTGAGACACAGAGGATACTCCTTTTTTAGACAAAGACTGTGGATCTTTTTCCGATGGCTGAATACTCTGGATATCGCATCTTTCGCGAATCCTGTGAGCTACTTGTTTCAATCGTGGCTCCAGCTAGACAAGGACCAACAATGAGTTCCTTTTTGAAATCAGTTAGGTCCTTCTTTTCCCTGTATGCTGAACTTGATTAGGTTCTGAACTCTTAAGTACACGCTTGAATTACATGACCTCAAACTATTTTGTATAGAAACGGATTAAAGCAAATTTACATGTATCACACATGTTTGTAATTCAATATCTAGTGTTTGTGAAAGTCATTTATCGCTGAGAGAAGTACATGGTCTGGGTGGGGCATATATAGAATATGGGAAACCCACTCTTTCGTTGCGAGTTCTCGAAGCACTCTCTGTAAGGACGTTATGACTGACCCCCTTAAAACAGAAATTAAGCATTCAAAGGCATGTGGACCAACTGTTCCGAAACTACTCTGAAAATTAATCAGATAAAACTTATTCTGGCATAAATGTTTTTTTTATGTTTACCCTGGAAACCCAGCAATATTCCTTAACTTATCGTCTTGTATAATTTGAAACTACCGTATAAACGGAAAGCGGTGACTTCATAGAAGATAACCTTAAGACCTTTCTGCGTTTAATGCTTTACGAAAAGAAAACAAGTGTTTCATTTACATTACCCCGGCGTTTGCCTGGGGAGACTATGAATCGAAAGGAGCTTTTTAGAATACAGCTTCTTTTTTAAACAATTTCTACTTCTGCTTGAATTCAAATTTCACCGCACAGAAACTAGATTTGCGCATTTGGCTAGTATGTATGGAACATCTAATGTTGTTGGAAATTACGTAGAATTATTATGAATAAATGTTGCAAAAATTATTTTATATAAATAAAACATTAATCGTGACCGTTAAATCGTTCTTATAATTTATAACTACCATATAACCGGCAGCTTACGCAGAATGGGTTAAAGAGGGACATCCGCTCTTCAAGTGAATCAAAATAAAAGGCTAAACAAAGGCTAAATTCGACTATCGCCAAATTTATGATGGGACGGAAATAGTGGGCTTTCACAAAAAAGAACTCGCTCTACCTCAATAGATACCGAGGGAAATACAAAAGAAGCCTGATGGAACCAAGAAGTCATCCATAAAATGGAAGATGTTGAATAAGATTGACGATTGTCAGCCTAAATAAGAAGACACAAAAAAGGAGGACGAAGAAGGTTATCGCATTATCCAGTAATCCGTGAAGGAAACATTGTTAATGCCATCAAACTTAACAACCAGGACGTGCCTCGGCTTCCGATACTTCGTGGGCCACTTCATATCCAGCTATTGCTTCAAAATACCCGTCACTAAAATATTACTAAGACGACTTTATTGTTTAAAAATAAAAACATTCTTGTTTTAAAAGTCTCAATCTTGTCGTTGAGAATGAAGACATAGCCAACGAAATACGTATCTTTAAGGGCAAAGTCTCAATCTTAGATGTTCTTTTGTGGTAGGAGGTCTTTCCTTCATATACACGCAATTTCACGCCACAGTTTCGTCTTATTTTTCCATTAAAAACAAACTGTGATATACAGTATTTTTCAAAGAGCAAAAGGATAATCAACGTCACAGTAATATCTGATCTTTTTTTAACGCTTTCCTACATTTCTTATTTTCTAGAGCAAAAAAAAAAAAAGAAGGGCGTACAATTTTGAGTCCCTTTGACGTCACCGACACGAACTGAAAGAACGGGGCAATAAAGAAAGATTAACTTTTAAAATGGATTGGCAATGTCAAGAGCCTTATTTAACTTTATTTTTTTAAAAAAGAGGATTTTTAGTAAAGTTTCTTAATGTTTATTTTACGAAGCGAAAGGCTACTGAGGACTTCACTTTAGAGTCATCAACTTTTTCGTTACCCATGTCACCAAATTCGAATTAACGCAGTCATGCGCATTAAAACTTCCGGAAGCTACTTTTGAAACTATTATTAAATTAAAATTTTTAACCTAAAAAATGTTATTTCACATTTAATTTGCTGGTTAATTCTCGTCCATCGTCATAGTTTGTTATTAGTACTATTGAATGCAATCATTTTATTTATAATTAAATTTAACAAGAAAGTAACTCCTACAAGTAAAGTACAGGAAGCAGCGGAAGCCCTGATTTCAAGAAAATTGGTCCCCTTAAAAAATAGATAAAAAGTGGGATTAAATGATTAGGGATACTATTTCCTACATTTTATCCGCTTGATTTTTTACCACCTTTTTATCCTCACTTTTATCTCCCATATTTTTCTACTAGAAAATTGATTTTCCAGATTGTAATACGAAGGTCACTTGCAAAGTCACGGCAACTATTTTTTGCAGGCAAATATGTTTTATACAAACATTTCATAATATACTTATGAAAATACACAATGTACTTTACCAATAATGTCTGTTACATGGGTTACTCAGGAAGTATTGTAGACAAGGGAGAAGAGTAAAAATAAAAAAAAAAATCATCACGCACATTAACGCATTAAGAACACTTTAAGAACCTTCGAAGTAATCTCCAAGGCATTCAACCGTTCGCTTCCAACAATGAGAAAGGCGACGAATACCATCATCTGCTCCATTATCCAATCTGGTAATCTCGCGTCGCACTGCGTTGGCGATTTCTTCTCGTGTAGAGAAGCTTGTCCCACGCAATGGAGCTTTCAACTTCGTTATCAAATCGCATGGTGACAGATCGGGCGAGTAGGGACGATAGTCTAGTACTTCCTATCTCAACATTATTACGGTAGATGATTTTTTTTTTTTTTTTTTACTATTCTCCTTTGTCTACAATATTTCCTGAGTAACCCATGTAACAGGCATTATTGGTAAGTACAATGTATATTTTCATATGTATTTAATGAAATGTTTGTATAATAACACATTCGGCTGCAAAAAATTAGTTGACCCTACACCTTTTTTTAATTTTCATCATTTCCGATCGAATTTCCGATTTAGTTTTTATCATATGTCATATGCTGCTATTTGAAAAATATTATTACATATGGTCTGTAATTTCTAAAGATCACGTGACTACTAACATTATGCACATTAAGAATTCCGATGCACTTTTTTTTGCGCGCAAGCACACCGTGGAAGCGATAGCGTTGCACGGCAGTGAAGCGCCCCGGAAATGCCCAGAGTTCAAAAAAAATGGCGAAAAGAGGATGAGCGAACTTGTTAGCGGCGATCGATAAAGAATTGCAGTTAGAGCACTGTTATTAAGCATAAAACCTTAATTTTGCTGTACAATTATTCGTCTCGAAATAATTTATAAGATGAGGTAGGCATCCATGAATACTATTTTTATTTAAAATTATAAAGCACCGCGATACATACCCCCTCACCAACGCAACGTATTACTCGACGTTGCACATGAAGCCAGCCCCGTGTTTGATTACCGAATTGCTTAATAAAATGAAATAATCAATTAAGGAAATGGTTATTAATTACTCTAGACATTTTTTATTGGAAGGCAATTAGCTAATTGTAATAATCTATTTTAAAAACTGAGTTTGTTTAAAAATTTGAGAAGCCATTCAATTGCCATCTGCTGCTGTCTATTTCATCCGAATTGGATTCGTGCTTATTGCTGTGAGTAGTGGAAGAAAGAAGTTCCGTTAAGCGCATTAATACACCGCTTTAACAATGGAGTCCTTGTATGAATATGCGTGCTCAAATTTTTTCGTTTTCGTGGTTTATTTTGAAAGAAACAAAAATCCGCACGCTCTTATTTTGCAAGCATCTATTATAGCTTCAATTGAGTAACATATTTCAATTTGGTGGAAATCTGTGACATACATGTTCGAGGAATTCCCTTGTAAGTATACAAATTAACTTATCTGAACAAAGAAAACTGCGTTTAATAACGTAATAATTTAGCATTCACACACTGCCCATTAAATTGGAAACATGTGCGAAACACGCCTTTAAGCAAATAGTTTGAGGTCATGTGATTCAAGCGTGTACTTATTTTATAAGGAGTTAGGTATCTAATCACAGAAAAGGGTAAAAACGAGGACCTCACTGACTTCGAAAACGTGCTGCTCATTGTTGATGCTCGTCTAGCTGGAACCAGATTGAAACAATGAATCACTGACTGGATTGTCGAATGGTGTTCGGAAAATATGATCCATAGTGTTTGTCTAAAAGGGGGTAACTGTGGCTCAAAGGCAATCAATAATGGCCGATAGGACATCTACTGTGCAACAATTGAACAAATGATTTTAATCATGGTTGTTTCCGAACCATATCTAGCAGAATCATGCCCGGGAAAGGAAGCGGAACCAAATGGGCATTCGTATGCCTATACGTAAACATTTGGTTTCAGTAAAGAACAGGAACAGTTATGTGATCTGACGAATCAAAATACACGTTGATTTGTATCAACAGAATGAGCTCAGGCAAGTTAGCGGATAAAGAGTTTGGTGGGAGCCCCGCAAAGCAATTGATCCAGCATAGCAAGCTATGTCAAGAAACTCAAGATCCTGGTGGTGCTGTCATGGACGAACTTCTTCTACATACATACTGGTCCTTTGATATTCATGAAAGATCGGGTGTGTTCCACAGAATGCCTGAACATTATTACCAAATGAAGTCCAACCTGCAATGCTGTATTTTTATCCTGCACGTGACACTTTTTCGTGGACGACAATGCTACCGTTCATCCGGCCACGACTGGTTCAGCCGTCTTTCAGCCTGTCATTTAGCCTGTCCGGGTCTCAAGATCCTTTGCCAACCCGCATAAATTCTGTAATTCAGGGCAAAGGGGGGTCCAGTAAAATATTAAATAGATATTTCTAATGCAATGGCCAGTGTGAGTGTATGTGTAATTTGATTCTTCTTTCCGCCTCTTGCGATTATTTCGATTTTTAAAGAAACCAATGGCATTTTTCTCTAAAGACTTTAAGATCTCGAGTTGAAGGGGAATTGCAATGAAGTTAAAAGTTCTGCAACGAAGCCATCGATCCGTCTTAGCGTTTTTTAATGACGACGCCGAACAATGTTTTGTGTTCTTAAGTTGAGCAAACACATTACTCGAAAAGAGGAGGAAAGAAAAAAGCAACAAAAGGAGAAAAGAAAAAGTTCTTCTGCGCATTTACATTGTTTATAAATTCAATTTCCACTCGGAATCTTGCTCCATTACGAGCCACCGGTTATTTGCCCTCCTCGATTATAGTGCAAGAGCCAGAAGGGAAGCAGGCGATGACGCTCGCAATAATGATGATTGGCGGAAGATCGAAGGGGTCTCGACGCTTATTTAAGTCGGCCCTTCGCTAAAAATGGCGATTCTTTTGTTAATTAAAGCGCAGGGAAAACAAGAGGAGTCTCTGCTTGTGATGGCGGGAACGGACGATTAAGGAACGTTAAACTTCCCATTCTTATGGCCGCTCGGAGCGGGTTCTTTTCATTTCTGGGGAGAAGAAGGAAGAAGCAGAAGCACTGGTGGGGAGAAGGTGAGCGTGACGGGTGGAACGTGTTTTCTCGGGCAGTCGTAGAGGCCGCTGGAAATATCCTTTGCTTGCCCGTGTGAGATCATTTTAATTAGCAGCCGCGGTCATCGATTGGTCATTTAGAAACAATGGGTTGCGCGTGCGCCTCTACTTTTGGCAACGGAAGATGCAACGCGCGCGTTCCTCGGGCTCCAATAATCGCCCGCTTTTGCCGATGGCTCCTCACTTTTAGGGCCATTCGCCTCTAATGGTTCTCGATAGGAACTCAGCAACAATCCAGAACGACTAATCTCTCTTAACTGGGTGGAAAACAGAATGAGCTCAGGCAAGTTAGCGGACGACAAGAAAGCAATGGACACAGAAGAAGAAGAAAGAGGAGGAAAAAAAAAAAAAAGAAATGGGGAGAGAGAGAGAAAAGAAAGAAATTGGAAATGAGACGCAGCAACAAAAGATTAGGGGCATTCCATGTTAAGTGGTAAAGTTAAGCGAAAATTCAAAAACTTCTTTAGAAGCGAGAAAGACTTGAATCAAGGCAGAAGAATGAAATAATGGAAATGAAATTCCCGTACACTCTCGTTGATTTCGGTATTACATCGAAAAACTTTTTCCTCCAGTCAACAACCCATACTCTTCGTTGTCTTCCAGTGAATCGTTTCCGTATATCTGCTTATTTCATTATAAGAGAGAAAAATTAAATTATTTAACTTAATTATTAAAATTCGTGTGAATCAATAAAAAACGCTTCAAAATTAGAACCTACACATATAAGTGATCTTGTGTTTTTTTGTAGGAAAGTATGAAGGGCGTTTCCTCCAGGTAGGATTGATGTACGACGTTCTTAATTAAATTTAAGCAAAATCTTACTCAACATGGATTCAATTACAGTTTCCTGTAGTAAACAAATTTTATCGGCGACTTAATGATCCAATCAAGTGACCAAACAGAAAAAAACATCACTATCATAAAAAGACGAAAAACGACTTAAAAACCGGCATTGCTCACCATAATGATACAGTGGGGATTAAAAAAAAAACAGGACACAATAAAAGAAGGTAACATTATTTTGAACAGAGTATCTATGAGCAACTGCAGCTTAGGACACAAATGTAATCCAAATTTTATTACCTCAAGAATAGGCAGGGGACATTTGCATATCAAGTTGCATAAGTTAGGACATTTTCAAAAAAATAATTTTTGTAACCACATGGTAATTGGTTTATGAATCATCAACAGAAGCTTTTAATACAATACAGGAAAAAATATGGGTGCTAAATACCAAATGAATCGTAAGTTATTTATAGATTTTTCAAGTGGATAATGCCTATGGTCCTTACAGATTATAGAAAACCCTTCTGTTGTAGCAACTTTGTTATTTTATTCTCGTTTTGGTGTTCCTTGTTTGTTCCTTGAGAAAAACAGTCTCATCTTAGCAAATTGAAACTGTTCCGACTTAGGAAAATGGCGATTTGAACATCATTTAGCACCATAGAAAATCTAATGGGGGCACGAAGCAATGTTGCTATGAACATATACAAGTACCATTGATATACCAACAAAATAGGATATTCACAATTGATAAAAATCTTTCTAACTTTCGACAGTTAGCACGAGACATTGGTGACATATTTTACTTAGAAGTGAATAAAATTTACCGGATTTTTGTGGGAAATCAGCTGCAGTTTGCCCTTGTCGATAAACACAACGGCGTCCTCCTTCGACGAAGTGTTGAAAACCAACAACAAGTGGCACCCAGAGTTGTTTAATCTGTTTTAAGATAGGTCGATAACGATTTTTGATACCAATTGCCAAATTCGGACTTTTACAACTCTTTTGAAAAATGGCATGTATTGATTAATAAGTTACTGTAGATTGATTTATGACTTAAGGTCATTGCGTTAATACATGTATGCTGCCCTATCATTTGCTCTAAATAACATTTTCTATGGACTACTGTGCTTTGCATATACGTACTCAAAAGGGCCTTGAGAAATCGACGACCTCGCACATTAGTGGTCTGTGGAAATCTTGCAATGAAGCAAGGGACATCATTCTCCTCTGTACCCTTCAGCGCGCACTGCCTGCAGTGGAAACTTCGATGCTTAATTTCTCTTGAAACCAAAAATTCAGAAATGGTACTATTTTGGCAACTTTTTCCTAACTTATGACATCCGAAAAGTTGGAGTTGTAATGCTTTTGTACTGAGAAGGCAACATGTCCTGCTATTATGGAAACTGCTTCAGTCATTGAAAAGGTAAGAAAACGGCGGACATAAACATACAGAAGGCTAAGGAGGATATAATAGCAAAAACATTTCTCCTGTTAACATAAATTTCGCTCAAGCTTTACATGAAAAGAAGCACAAAGCATTATATTCTTTCAAATGATCATGCAGCAGACGTCTACTTAAACCGTAAATACAGCTGTCGAAATATGATGGAAGTCTGCTTTACTAAAGGCAACTCTTAACGGAATTGAAAACCTGCCGAGAGGCTTTCGGATCCATCTTCTCCTAGCACTATGCGAAAGTTAAGCTGAATTAACTTTGTATTCGATGGATGTTCATTGAGTATTTCAACGTTAAAAAATAAAAAAAACTCAACAAGCCGCACCCCCGAACCCTAACCTCGTTACACCATCCTTTCATAAGAGGCCATTTCGTTCGGTTTCTATGTTGGGTTCGTCCGAATGTCACGTTCTGCGATCGTAAAGATGGGCGTCGGAGCTCGAGGTTGCTTATCATTAAGAGCCACGTTGCTCCATTCCCGAGCTCCAAGGAGATCCTCACTGCTAGCAGGCCCTCCCTCAAACTCGCTTCTGCCTCTCTCTCTCTTCCCTTAATCGAATTCGCATTTTATCCTTCCCCTCATCCAAATGTAATCCAAACGCAGCTGCAATAACGACCCGTGTGATATCGGAAACACGTCCGTGCGCTTCTCTTCACCGAACTGCTTCAATTAGACGGACGGGATGAGAATAAAACTCTTAAGGCGGGGATCCCATTTCTCCTCGCAAAAGATCCACAAACAAACAGAAGGCATAAAAAAGAAGGTTCTCTATAAGGATCTCCAATGCTAAAACACGCGCCAAGATTTTAAGCTACACGGTCATGATAAAACTTTATGCGTTCTCAGAAAATTACTTTATTATGGTTAATTTCAAATGGCACCAGCAATTCTTCTCCCCCCGTGAACGGCGAAAAATTTCGGCTGACATTAGTCAGGAAACGACTCTCATTCTTTTCTCATCACCATCATCATCATCAGCGCAATCGAGGGCATCGTTAAACAAATGAAAGGACACTCCTAAAAGACTCTGGAATTTCTTTTTAGAATTAAAATACAATCGCACAAGTATACCGAATATCAATCACGGGAAGATTAATGAACGCTTAATGGAAGCACACGAGATTGCATGGAGGGCTTAAAATTGGCTCTCTTTTTTTTGGACCGAAGTTTCTACCAGCCTTTTGAGAACGATAAATGTAATAAATGTTTTTATTTTAATTTGTACCGTTGAATTGCCACCAGTTATGCTCTATTCATTGGCCATTGAATTAGCTTTTAATACTTTATTGAAGTAGCTTTTAATACTCTATTGGGTCCCTTTTCGCTCGTATGCGAATTGGCATTGAGGCAATAAGATGTCGAAGCACTTTTAAGTCAATGCAAGACCAGGCGCTCACCAGACATTCCCTTATTTCTTGGAGATTTGTTGGAAGAAGCTCTTGCTGTTCCAACAATTCCCAAACATTCAATATGGGATGGAGAACTGGGCTCTGAGGCGGCCAGGCTAAACAACGAATGTCATCTTCGTGCTCGCTAACCACTGCTGAATCTGCCGTGCGCGATGAGCAGTAGGATCGTCTCCATTGAGAAGATATTACATTGCAGGATAAGAATGCAACATTGTAAAATGGATTTGGTAATCTGTGGAACGCAACCGACCTTCCATGAATATCAGGACACCAGTTCCATACCAGCAAAAGAAGCTCCATTTCATCACACAGTCACCAGAACCTACTTCGGCATGGGGCTCCCGACAAACCCTCTGCCTACCGTCAATATACAATCTTTTTTACAGTCTTCATATGTTCCCGGCGCCACTGTATACAGAACTTTCCTGATCTTTGCAGAAATCAGGGGTGTTCATATAGGCAAACGACTGTCGATTTAGATCAGCTTCAATTCCCGGCGTATGTTTCTGCCAGATATGGATCGGGAACATTCTTGGTTAAAACCATTTGTTAATTGCTACATAGTGGATTTCCTATTTCTCCATACAAGGTCTCGTACATGATTATTTGCTTTGAGCCCAAGTACCACATTCAGACGAAGACTGTGGATCAATCAAGAGTGTCCAAAAAGTTCGCTGACTGGACCAACATCTAAACGGCAACGTGCGCTAGGGACGTGGCATGAGCATGCACACTGAGAGACATGTCGAGAGGCACCACCTTACGTCGCACACAGCAGACTGAATCAAATTTGCCCGCTGCGACCAGTAGAACGTAGTAAGTGTGAAGGCTCGTGTCATAGTGCAATGGAGTAACGTGTGAACATCAAGTTTTGTTACAAACTAGGGAAAACTGCGACGAAGACTCGTGGAATTTGGTACAAGTGTACGGAACAAAAGCCGACAATGGACTTTGTTGCACGACAACGCCCGCCCGCACAGTGCGACCCGTGTGCGCAACTTTCGGACTAAGCACGGCATAACTATTCTCGACCATCCACCGTACTCCCCGGATTTGGCGCCTCAAAGGACTCCTGAAAGACACGCAATTTGCAGAAGTACCGGACATCCAAGGACGTGTGACATCCAGCAGCTTTACAAATGTTGTTAAAAGTATATGGTCGCAATAGCGATAACTTTAAAGGCCAATAAAGAAAGTTTGTTTACATCTTCTGATTTTTTTTTTGTTTTCGGATATCAGACCTTTCTAGCTCCCAGTCAACTATTTCGTTGTAGCTTCAGCTAGGCGAGCAAGAACTATGAGTTCCTTTTCGAAGTTAGTTCCTTGTTCCCCATGGTGATTAAGTTATATGATTAGATGCCCCAATTCCTTCTTAAACAATACAAGCTTGAATCGCATGGTCTCAAATTATTTTGCATAGAAACCGATTAAAATAAATTTATATATTTTTTACACGTGTGTAATTTATTTACACTGTCACTAAAGTCATTACCCGAACTATCCATTTCTGAGGGTGTCCGGATAGTTTTTATTAATGTGTATAATGTATTGTTTCCATTAAATTTTACTTGTCACTAAAACGTAAATGAACTGCCATCTATTGTAAATGAGGATTCTCCAAGAAGTGGACACATAAAAAAGTTCACCACAGGCATCCAGAGTTTCAATAGAAAACAGAATCGCTACGCTCATTCCATAAACATTATTTTACGGTGAAGTCATTAAGACTGTGGGTCAGTGGAATGAAATTATGGAGAGAGAAAGGTTCATATTGAGTTCATCCTTATGGAATATCCTATTCTGCTGCTGAAATTAAATTTATCTTATTTATAGTCTTCCCTCTCGTCATAAACCCCTATTTATTGTCCATTTCCTTAATTAAGAGATTCTTCGTTGAAGGCTCAACGATTCGGCTTAAGCCTAAACGAGAAGCAATTTTAAACAATGGATAATTTACAAAGATATTTTTGGGATTTGGGTTCAGTTCCAACGACCAGCGGCGCTAAGCTCATTTCATCGCGGCACTGTGACGGTCCATCCCGACCTCAACTCAAAATTACCATAATAATGATAATCCATGAACTCGGCTCTCTTATGTCCGATAGCGCTTTTCTTCCTATGACATCTCCGACTTAATTTACTATTGGAATAATCAATGGAAAGCGACAGGGGGTTCCTTTGTAGCAGGGCAAAAAAAGTCACGCGAGCCGTCTATTAACACCGGAGGGTAAAATGAATTCATGTCGAGAGAATTTTTTATGGAAAGCATCTGTCTCTGGTATAATAATAATTTAAAAAAATAGAAGAGAAAGAGTACAGGTGTCCATAAAAGATTTGTACAACGGCAGTATTTAATAACTTTGAAATGTAAGAACATATGTATCGTCATTTTCAGCATATTACCAAAGAAACTCCAAATGTCTTATCTCATATATTTGTTTACTGCAGAAATTACTCATACCACTGACAGAACCATAGAGAAAGCGCGTACGAGATGTGATGGATGCGATACTAAGTTGTATCCTGATTTTTAGTACAGTCACATCAGGCATTGGGCAGCATAGAGAAAAATAAAAACGGGTCATTTCCGGTGATCGAGGTGGCCATGGAATTGGGGCCCTTCTCTCCCTATTCAGCGATCGGGGAAGGTCCTGTCGAGAAGTTACCAAATCAACAGTACTCAGTGCGGAGGAGCGCCATCCTGTTGGAATAAAACTTTTGGGTGACGACGTTCTGGCTATGGAATCAGAAAGAGTTGTAGCTATCCTCATAAGAAACTACAGAAACGGTGCATCGGCCTCGGTGGCTCAGTGGATGCGTGATCGCCTCTGATGCCCGAGTACGCGGGTTCGATCCCGGCCGAGGACGACGAGGATTTTCCAGGGGGAAATCCTGAGATCACGCACTTCCTTCGGAAGGGAAGTAAAGCCGTTGGTCCCGTGTAGTCGTTTGCCGGCTGCACGTTAAAAAACCCTTGCGAGGCAAAATTTGCGGCCCCTATAACGCCGTCCTGAAATGACCATAGCAGTTGAAAAGGACGTTAATACCAAACAAACCAAACCAACCAACAGAAACGGTGCTTTCACATTCTCAGCAAAGAAAACAGCACCAATGTTATCATTCTCCATTGGCCTACACCAGACATTCAACATTCGGACTGTCTCTCTCGTGTTCACGAACAACACGTGGCTTTAAGGAACCCCAGACGGTCTTTTCACTTTTCCTGATGTGTGGAATGTCAATTCGCTCGAGCATTACAGTCTATTCCGAAGGGCCTCATAGACAGTGGCAGGTAGATTCATGTTTATGTGAATGAGATTGGAATGTTTTGTACTGCTATTGAAACCCCATGTGCCACCATCTGATGTATTCTAGGTGTTGGCCTTGTATCTGGGCTATGTGAATCATCGGAGTTTCCACTACGCGCTTAAGGCGCAGAGCGGAATGGTACCCATTATTTCATTGCAGTAATTCCATAGACCACCTAACATGAGAGGTCGTTTGTTTCCCAAAACGGGATTTTTCTCCTAAGCCTAAAACTATAACAACAGGATTTTGTTCTTCTCGGGAATGGCTTCACGTGACGACAATAACATGGATTCACGACAACAATAACGCGAACAACGCGCATTCCGATTTCGTTTACATAACACGAATCAAACTCTGCGTATCGTTTGAGTTTCTTTGAAATATGCTGAAAACGATACGTGATTATGTTATTGCGTCCAAAAGTTATTACATATTGTTGTGGTACATACGCTTTTCTGCGTTCAGTTTTCAGTGTTCGTTTTATGCGATATTTGGACGAGATGTGCTTCAGCACCAGACCGGAGCTGGCATTAATGCTGCTCAAATGCGAACAGCCATTCTCTTAGATCGGGGCGTTTATTTAATCCGCAAGGCTATTTCCGTTTCCTCCAACATGGGGAGGTTTAATGGTATTCAATAGTTCCTAATAAAACTAGCCGGATTCTACAAAAGTTGGGTAACGGCCGGAAACTCACTCGGCTGAAAGTTTTGAACGGCGGGCGTCGATGGGCAGCGGAATCTGCTACTAGGGCTATATAGAAAGAGGGGGAAAAAAGTGGAAGATTTTGGAGGAGAAAGTGGGCGACGATGATCGGGTGAAAAAGAACATTTCCAGCCGACGAATTCCCTTTAATTTGTCGACGAATGATTCGAAAGGGAGCGTTCTGTCACATGGGGAGACAGAAGATGATGGGCGGGCGTCGGTGTTGTTATCGTCGTTGTCGGCAGCAGCTGCGCTCCCCGTTACCATGGCAGCCCATCCACGATGGATATGAGACTTTAGAATCTGACAAATTTTCACTTTAGAACTTTTGCCTTTCAATTTGCTGGATAATAAGGAACAAGATGGGAGGAGGAGAAGAAGTAAAAAAAAAAAATGCCTCCTCTCACCCTCTCAAAAAATCAAAACTACAGTCGGCACTCACTAAAACGAATGAATGGCTGGTCCCGAGCAGAATGCTAAACCTGTCATGTATTAGCCTCTCAATATAACGAAAGCACTGCATAACGAGCCGCTCGATTTAATAACTGTTCGGATGGTCTCCTCACTATCAAACAATGATAAGCAATTTTTTGTATAGATTAATAAATAAAAGATCTTAAAGAGGATTTTTTTCACGCCAAACCTCAGATGTTGAAATTATTGATGAAAAGATTGACGAAAAAATTTGATATAGCTCGATAATTCGGTTGGCCTTGGCAATCACTACATGACAAGATTTTTTTTTAGCTTAACTTTTACTTTCGGTTTCAAAATTCTGTCCAACATGCTGAAAAAATGCCTGCGAAACTCAAAGCGATTGATTTGGAGTTACGTACCACAATGGGTTGTTGTAATAGATATACATGGTGTCCGGTAGAATTACTACTAATAACAAGTGTTAATAATTCTTATACTAATAATAACAGAACCATATTTTGATACTCTGTTAGGAAAACAAACCAAGTTTACAATAGATCTCGGCATGAGGACCTCTAGTGCCCGAACAATGTCAAGACAGTATTCTCCCTCTCTTCATGTGCTCTGCAGCCTTTGAGGAGTGAGGGATGCACAAACGTCAAATATCCGCCTCCGAAGACCAGCAAGGTCCTGCACCTGAGTCCGATAGACAAGAGTTTCTATGTACTCCCAAAGGAAAAAATATCTAAAGAGATCAAATCAGGTGACCTTGGTGGCCATCCAATGGGACCTGATCTTCCAATCCATCTTTGTGGAAATTTTCGATCAAGGTTATCTCATACGACATTGGTAGAATGTAGTGTGGAGAAGCGCCATCTTACTGCAACATGAATCTTTTTTTTGAGGAACTGCATAATTTTCTAACCTGTCTAGGTACGTTATTCGTGTGACTGTGTTTTCCGCAAAGAAGAACGATCCGATCACAGAATCTGAGGTCAAAACACACCGCACGTTAAGCTGTGGGCTCTCTTCTCCCCATATTCTAAACTTGGAAAGTTTCTGTACGAGAGAATATAAAAAGCATCCTTTTAACTTAAATAGTTGATAAAATATTACATTTGTTTTTGGTAGTAATCCTGTCGGATACCTTTATACAGTGATGTATTGGGATCGGCTCGCACCTGCTTGCGCGAGCTGGGTGATAAATATTTTCAAATTTAATTCTGTTAATATTTGACAATTCATCGAGCTCGTTGTTAAAATTTAACAAATTTAGCGAGCCAGTTCTATATCAGTGTTTCTCTCGTTTTTCACATTTTTTCCCCCCTGGTCACAGTGGCGGATCATCGAACAGACGCAAGAAACGCGCAATTTTTGTTTTTCTTTCATTATAATTTTATGTAACGTTACTTGATTGTGCTTTTACAATATTAAGTGCCTCAAAATTAAATTGCTCCTCGAGCCCTCCCAGCTCTTGATGTGCCACTGCCTAGCCACATGAAATGAGCTGTTGTTAAGAATTATATGCAGTCGTATACGCACGTACGCTGTATACAATAGTCAAATAGTTTCGCTTTTTGCGCCAGTCGACGTTGACTGAATTTTTTTCATTAGCCTGAAAATGTCGTTACTGTGTTATTATTGTACCATATGTTTTAAAATTTTGACACTTTATATTAATTTGCCTTTTTGTACGTGTTCCATTGCATTGAGAGAAATATCAAAATTAGGAGTTGAAGTGTACATGTATTCTTGTGTGAAGTGCCCTCTCAATATAAAGAACGCTCGACCGTATTCTGACCATCTTGCAAAGAGAAAAGGAAAAGACATTCCACCAGGCGCATGCGCAGAAAATAGACGGGCGGGAGGGGGTAAGAGACGGGAAGGAGTCAATGGAGGAAGTCTGGCGCCAAGCTGTCTACGGCGGATCTGCGAGTGAGCGAGCGCTGAGGCGCCCCTACCACTTCCTCTCTCCTTACGGTCACTCCGCAAACCCCATCATTTGCACACGGCTCCAGTCTCCTCCTCCTCTACCACCACCGCCACCATCACCACCGTGGCAGTGGCAAGAAAATCGGTTGCGGAGAGAGAGAAGGAGAGAGAAAATAATTACCAAAGAAGCGATGGAGAAGAGAACAAATAAGAAAAGGCAAAAATGACGACAATCCTCGAGATTAATGAGTGATCTCGGCGGAGATGAATGTTCACTCGGAAACCGAGGCTTTTCGGATCAATTAAACACAAACGGATGCTGTCGTCAAGGAGAGATCCCCTTCACAATCCCCCCAAGCTTTGTCTTTTTCGAGAAAATTTTTTGAAAAATATTAAAAAGCCAAACTTAACACAAAAGAGGCCCCCGTGCATAGATGTTTTTTGCAGATTCGACTTTATTTAAAAAAAACAAACAAGAGAGACAAGCCCAATTAATTAAAATAATATCGAAAGAAAACCCGAATCTTGTTTTTTTTATCCCCACCCCAATCTAATGTTTTAATTAGCAAACGATTTCGTGCCATTAAATCATTTATCTAATTCAGATAGGGAACGGAAGAAAATAAAAAAAAACATTTTTTTTTTTTTCAATTCGAGCACCGCAATGAAAAATCCTTTATCCTGGTTAATGAGATTTGCTGTTGCTCACGATAAATATCGAATTTTTTTTAATCAAATCAATCGCTTCCGAAGGGAATAGGAACACAGTAGCGAAGGAGAATAGAAAGCTCCGAGGAGGAGGAGGAGGAGAGAGATCATGCATGGCACACGGCGCATCGCAATTTGCAAAAGTGGAAAACACGCTCCATACATAATTAGCTTTAAGATATAAAGTATGCTAACTGTAGTAAATTTAAAGGAGGAATACCTAGCATTTTCAGAAAGGTACCATCTGTAAGGATGCCTCCACTGGAGAGACTAGAGAGCCTGCTTGGAATTACACACTATGATTACCAGCCAGGGACCAGAATCACCGCAGTGTGCAGCGAGTCATAAACGGACTAAGTATTGGGTACTTCAATTAATTCTCGTTGTTTTATTGCAATAAAAACTCATGTTTATTTCAAAAGAAAGGTCCATTATATTCTATTCAAAGTATTGTCCTTCGGAAGTTTCAACCTTTTTCCACTTTTTGGGTAACATATGGATTCCGCGGAAGAACAATTCATGTTCTTTGAAGGATCCAGTCATCGAGGCATTATTTGATATCTTCGAAAAATGTGAAGTGCCGCTCATAAAGGCTATGCTGCATCAACCGAAACAAATGGTTACCAGAGTAGGTGGGACTTTAAGACAGAGTGAGTGGGGTAAGAGATGCCATCTTTTCAAACAACTTTCGGCTGAACAGCGCGCTCTTTTCTTTCACGTCAAAATAGTTGTCTTTGAAACGCTAAAACAATGTCCACAATCTATTGTTTCAGATAAAGCATGCTCCCCTTAAGCCTCTATTAGCAAACGATGGCAGACTTCTCGAGATGAACGCAGAATAAGAATGCTTTCCGCAAATGCTCTTTTTTTTTGGTACGAAATCCGACTTCTTTAATGCAATAAACAAATTGTATACTTTACACTCCGATCTATTAAAGCCTATTGACAGTTCTTTCATATACACCAATGTTGAATAACAATTATTTTTTGTTTATTTATTTTTTAAATAATATAGATAAATATTTATTTTTCATTTATTATTTTTAAATAACATAAATTTAAATAAATAATAATTATTAATTTTGACAATTTATTTATATATTTAAATAATGCAGTAAATAAAAATAAAATAGTTGTAGACAAGAGATCTCTTTCGTCATCAATTGAGGATATCCACAGGGTTCAACGAATTTTGGACAACTACTGACCAATTAGTCAACACCGAGAATTAATTCAAACAATCAATATACAGGCTCTTTACAAAAGTATGTTGGGTTTTCGTAAGAGAATAAAATAGCATTTCCTATCTTACTCGGGCCATTAGAAAGAGCAACTGTTCAAGTTTGCGATGCATTAGAAACTGAGACGCATTTTCCAAAATGGCGGATAAAGAGGAAAAGGCATTCTGTAAGCGTCGATCCAAGGTACCGAAACAGTGTCGCCAACTTAGCGAATTTTATTTCATTAGCGGATTTAACTTCAGTATATAGTATAATTGAATTCAGTTGTATTTAGTGTATTTTTAGCTCGGTTTTAGCGGGAAATTTTTTTTTGAGTTGGCAGCACTGTGCCCAAATTCTTTATTACAGAGCAGCAGAAGTTTCGAAAGGACGCACAACATTCGAGAATAACATACGGAGAAAATTTCTAGACACTGGAAGTCTGTGTAAAAGCGACAGTTCCAGTCGACGACAAATATTGACAGAGTCCGCGAGGCGTTTTTGCGAAGTCCCCGAAAGTCAGTGGCTAGAGGAAGCAGAGAATTAAACATGCCGAAAGCGACTGTGTGAAAGATAGTACTGCGTAAACGGCTATCAATTAAGCCGTACAGGTTGTGTTTTCTGCAGGACCTTACAGCACAAGGCAAAGTGAAAGGAATTGACTTTTGCGTTGAAATGCAGTCAAATATTGATGAAGATGGTTTCGCAAAACAGCTCAGCTTCTTCATCAGTGGCAAAGTGAATAGTCACAGTGTCCGCTTCTGGGAACCGAGCCCACATAGCAGTGACAAAGTACCAACGAGACTCTCCGATACTGAACGATTTCTGTGCCGTCTCTAAGGAGACCATCTGGCTGGAAAAAGACTAGTGTGACTCCCCACTCCAATCATTTCACCGTTGCATTGGCAAGCAGGTCTTCCATTGCACCAGGCAAGTCAACGTTTCGCGTTAACAGGGATGAACTTCAACTTGACCTTTTCACATAAAGCATGGAGTTCCAACGAATTGCCATGTGTGCTGACAGCGCTCACTGTCACTTTTGATGAACCAACCTGGTTAAGATATACATTTCCACTACCATGACATCGTATTTCCGTGCCTTTCTCTTTTCCACTTTCTATTAATATCGTCCACTGTTAATTATGACAAGATTCGACCTATATGGCAGATTGAAAGTCACTGAAGAGCTTGGACGCTAGCATATTCATTTGTTATTCGTCCAGTTTCAAAGGATCATTCAGTGTAAGAGATATGAAAAAGATATCACAAGTGTATCGCAAGGATAACAAATGGAAATATTAGATTATGGCCATTCTTGTAGTAGCTAAAAATGACTGTATCTTAATTTTGTTGTTTTTCCGGAATTTACTCTTCAAAAGCAACATTTATACGCTTTTTTATCTATGAATTTACGCTGATAAAATAAGGGATGCACAGCGTAAGAGAGTAGAGATTTATGCATAATTGCATTGTGTCGAGAATGTTCAAAAAATATTTTTAAGAGACAAATGTCACTTCACCTCCTACATTCCAACAAAAGAGCTTTCCAGTTTCTTTTATTCCAGAGGAGTTTATCGACTCCTTACCAATTTTCCTGTCACAGCGATAGATCTTCCTTTTCCAGATGACAACGTGTTTGGAGTATTAATTATGATGGCCCCTGTCAACCATATATTCTTTTAAAAAACTACTTATGTTAACATAGAGTTGCATCTTCGTTAAGAGGGAGGAGAAATACGGAAAAAAATAAGCAAAAAATGGTGTCCTCCCTTTTCCTCTCCTTTGGCGCTATTTCAATTTCAAACATGAGAATTCACCTGCTTCTCAGCTCCTGTCCCCGCCTTCCTCGTTTATTAAAACATCATGTATCTTCTCGATGCTACAGAATGTATATAATTACAACAGACATGTTAAGAACGTGATTTTATCACTCCCTTAATTATTTTCAAACTTCCAGCTCGCAAATTCAGATTTCTCCGGAGGCATTCCTGTTTCTAAATCAAATTCTCTTGGACTCACACGTGAGGAAGCACCACGCCACTATTTCACTCAAAATGATTTAATTATAGAACATGGGTAAAAAAGCTTGACATATCTCTGCAATGCTTTATCTAACAATGTAAAGAACAAATTTAATATGAATTTAGTAAATGAGAAGTTGAAAAGTCCTTACTATCAAAATTACAGAATTTGATTGGCTCATTAAATAATACAGAAGCTCTGTGAAGATATTTCTGCTATTGGAATGGAAAGTATCTCGTTGAAAGTTTATATCCATACATATTTTCTGAAAGAAATTCATAAGCTTCTTCTCATATGCTAGCGAGATACGATTATGGGGCTTAAGATATCGATCCGAAAGAAGGTAATGAGGAAAAAGCGAATCCGAGGGCCCCAAGAGATTAAAATTGACTGAGTGCCAGGTGATGAACCTAAAAATTCCTCAACCTGTAGCTATTGGAAGCAATGACGGAAAATTATTTGAAGGGAAATAACAACAGAAATGCAAGTTAAAAAAACCTTAATGTTAATAAAATCCAATGTGATTCAAGACTCAGGGTATGACTATATTTCGAGAAATGTGAAGCTTGGCCTAATCTCCGAAATAAAAAGAAAAAGCATTAGACCTAGATATCCAATTACAGAATGAGATTCGTATTTCCCTATGATGTTGCACCAGCACTCTTCATTTAAAAAATTCAACCTGTACTGAGCTTAGACCAACCTATATCCACTAAAAATCCAGATAAACTTTTGAATGCTGGTTTGTCTAAATGGTACAAGATACAGCAGAACCTCGATAAATCGAATCTCAAGGGAAAAGCAAAATCCTTCGATTTATAGAGGTCTTAAGTAAAATTAAAAAGTGTAATGATTATTCAATTTATAGTGCAAATTATTTGGTAGGACGAATATTTGACCAATTGGAATCAAGTACGCTTGTAAAGCGAATCAGATCTGCTTATGAATGAAAACCAATCAGAACAGCTTATAAAAATCGTCTATACTGTATTCCTTTTCCAAGGTTGATCCTTGCTTTTCCTTTGGTTCAACCTTGGAAAAGGAGTAAGACAAGGAGACACCATCTCATCAAAATTCTTGACAGCAGTTTTAGAGGAAGTCTTCAAGCAACTGAACTGGACAAAAAAGGACTTAAAATAAACGGTGAATTCCTTAACCACCTTCGTTTTGCTGATGACATCGTTATCATCAGTAGTAGTCCTTCTGAATTGGAGGACATGTTACAAGAGCTAGCAAAGGCTAGCTGCGTGTAGGACTGAACTGAACACACAGAAGACAAAAGTTATGTTCAATACATTTGCTCCAAAACAGAAGGTCATGCCAGGCAGCATCGTGATTGAAGAAGTACAGAGCTACATTTATCTAGGACAAGAGATCACTATGGATGGCAACATTCTGAATGAAGCTAATAGACGAATTAGAACAGCATGGAGTGCTTTTGGCAAAAATAACATTATCTTGAAGAGCAGCATGCCACTTAGCTTGAAACGAAAAGTTTTCAACCAGTGTGTTTTACCAGCACTCACCTATGGAGCTGAAACATGGACTTTATCAAGGAGGACAACATAAAGACTACAGACAACACAGAGAAGCATGGAAAGATGTATGCTGGGAATTACAAGAAGAAATCGACAATGCAACAGCTGGATAAGAAGCCAAACGAAGGTGATTGACGTCATCGAACGGATCAAACATTCTAAATAGTGATTGACGTCATTCTAAACGGATTGGTACCCTCGAGACCTTAAACGAAAGAGGACGACCCCATGCAAGGTGGATCGACGAAATAAGGAAGGTGGCTGGCGTCAACTGGAAATCCAAAGCTTCAAACAGAGAAGAATGGAAGTGTTTAGAGAAGACCTTCATCCAGCAGTGGATTGCAAATGGTTGATATAATGATGATGATGATGATGATGATACTGTGTTCGCCCTCAACAGTGACCTCGTCATATTTCACTTCTAACGCCATGAAGAAATGTGCGTCTCTAATGTAGTCCCTTTTGAAACGAATTCAAAAGATTTAATATCGGGACTATTTTATAAAGAAACTGTGCGTTCAAAATTTTAATATTACATTGCGCTTGAAGAAACTGTGTGCGTTCGCGTTTCACACTCATTCATGTATGGATGACGCGCGGTGAGATTCCCGAAATTAAATCAACCAATCACAGAGCCCATTGCGAGGTCACTCTTGAGGGCGAACACAGTGTAATAGGTAAGAGATAAACAGTTACTAATATCAGTTCGATTTATAGACGTCTGGATAGTGGTAGTTAGACAAACATCCGTTCGATATTCCGTGTAATTTTCAACTTACCACCGTCACTACATTATTGATACGAAACGTTCGCGTGAAGAGTGTTTCTTTAGTGTACCATAGAAATGGATGCTTCGAAATTGAAACTCTACCATGAAGTTCTCGACAGACTAAGGAAAAGAGTTCTTCGAGTAAGAGTAACATTGCTAAAACTTAGATGATACACCTCTGTCATGCAATTTCTGGCCCAAAAAGGCATTTCGGTGGTACCTCAGCCTCCCAACTCCCTGATCTTGCGCCATGTGACTTTTTCCTCTTTCCTAAGTTGAAACGTCACCTCAAAGGACGACGTTTCGCAACTGTGGAAGTGATTCAGAAAGACGTGACCCACCAAATGAAAGAATTAAATAAGAATTAAATAAAGAGTTTTTAAATTCTCTCATTACTTTTTAAACAGACCTCGTAAATCGTTGGTTCCCTGCTCAAGAAAACGCTTTATACTATACGATTTTCTACGAATGATGTTGCCTAAATATTACCTGTACACATAATCAGAATACTTCTTGTTTCTACAACATTTTCTAAAAATGTCACGTGCTTGTTCGAAACCAGCAGACATTGAATGGATATAAAAAGGTCAAATTTTTAGTGGATACATGCTACAAATTTATATATAATTTGAAGATGACGCTATTAAATATTCTCTAGACATTTTGTTGAAGCATATTAACTCAAACAGTGCCTCCTTCATCATGAACCATTTAGATATAGCATATTAAAATGGAGTCCATAAGGGACAAAAGGGGGGTGTTTATAATCAAAGATCGCTAAACTGAATTTTCGTTCTGCATAATAGTTAAGGAATTATTGGTGGAAATTATTTCTTGAAAATCGTAAGTCTTCAAAGCAAATTTAACCTGTTGAAACATGCTTTTCAAGATTTCAACGATTAAGTGAATCCATCTTTTATAAACCACGTTTAGCGTGATTTCTAAAAGATGGTTTCACGTTCCTATTGCACCAGAGCTGCTGCTTTGGATGTTTCTCCTTGAATTTCTGGCGGTGCGGTTGGCCGTTAACATGCAGGAATCGAAGTGATGAGGAGATGGGAGAGGAGGCCGGGCCGTGTCTTTTCCACCAATGATTTGATGCCAGGAATGGACAAGTGGCGAAAAGGTCTCGCGGGGGACCTCGGATGATATACGCCCCGGGGAACTGAGCCAAACATAGTTACAGTCTTCTTGATGAGTTTGTTGCTACCTTATTCACTGAGCCCCTCTCCCTTTTCCGTCTGAACATTATCATTGGCGCGTATGTACTGGGCAGGTGATAACGATATAAATATCGCTCGGCTTCTCTTTTTTGTATATTTACGAATATAGTCGTTCATTTCATATCCATTTAATAGTAACACCCTGTTTTGAATCAGTGATTCGTTCAATGTAAATATAACGATCATGTGGGTAGCAAATGAGGTATAGAGGGTGTTAAGAAAATCTAGAAACAAAATTTTGTGAGGGTGTTGTCCTAAATGTTGCGAATACATGTACATATGTCCGGAATATTGCGCAATAGATGGCAATACTGTTGCGCATCATTAGTCTGCCGTTATAGCAATCGCAGTAGTCGAACCGTATTGAGAGCTCAGTGTGAGTTGGACAAATGCACAGTGAACCATTGTGTGTACGATGATCCGCTTTCCGACATTCAGGTTTTGAAGCAATGGCCCTTTCAAAAGGTTCGTCAATCTCCGCTTCGATATTGCAATTCGTGGCGATCACTTCGAGCATCTGCTGTGATCGACATGGTCTTAAATCGTCATACTCCATGCACATATTGTGGGTTTACTGTGCATTTCCGGACGTATGTGGAAAGTTTTCCTAGACGAGTAAATACTGTGATACTGCATCAACTGAGTCGATGTCCTGTTAAACTTGTAGATTTCGTTTATATGTTTAGTTAGCCAAGTGTTCCAATACTTTTGGTAAGTTCGTGCACGTGCAAGATGGGTAATGAGCAACAGAAGGGCTTTGGGCTATTTACAGGCGTTGGCTCACGCTTATATGAACGAAATTGGAAAGCTTTGTACCAATATTGAAACTCTAAACACCACCATCTGCTTCGTCCATGCTTCGTCTAAAGTTACCATTTTTTTTAACGGTAAGTGTCGCTCATACGATTTCCGCGCGTTGGTCTTGCGCTCTGTGATATGGCGTGGCAGTAATTTGTGAACATTCGCCTTGTGGCATCGTTCCATTTGCAAATCACGATCAATAATGCGACTTACAGTTGTCTGTGATATTCCGTAGTTGCATTGGATTTTGGGGTTACGGATTAGATGCTAGCCTTGACTTTCTTCGCCATTTCAGTTGTGCCTTTTTGATGTAGGGTGCTTTTTACCTTGGTGATTATGAGTTTGTAAATCAGCTTAATATGTTATGCACGGTGGCTAAGTTACGACTCTTATATTGCTCTATTATCCAAGAATATGAAAATCCTAGATCTAAGAGCATTTATATATTCTTCCCAAAACGGAGTTATTCGCGGTGAAATTGTTTCTCCTAAGCCTAAAACTAAAACAGGATTTTCTTCTTCTTGGAAATGGGTTCACGTGACAACAATAACATGGACCCGCAGAAACAATCACGCAAACCACGCGCATTCCAATGTCGTTCCAATAAACGTGAATCAATCTCTGTATATTGAAAAGTATAAAACAGAAATTTTAATATAACATCGTGAATGTGTGCTATATATTATAAGTTTTATTTTGGATAAAAAACAACCTCTGTATAAAAAAAGGAAAATTTTTACTGTGTAAAGAGAGCCATTAGTAAGGATTAAATGAGTTTGACAGTTGAAGTCTGAAAAAAAATTATGAAACGTGAAGAAGAAAAAAAGAAAGTGCAGAGATGTAAAAAAAATTCCCAGCTCTCAATAAAAAAGGGGATGTGGGAGATGGGATTGAGGGGGGGGGGGGGGGATTGGGTGTTGAGATGACGATGACAGCAAAACATTCCACTAAAGTGAATGAGAAGAGAGGCCTCAGGTGCAAGCAACCTCGACCACCGTAGTTTCAGATTACAGCAGAAGGATATTGGAATAAAAAAAATATATACATACATAAAAAATTGTTTAAAAAAATAGAGGAGGAGGAGGAGGAGGAGGAGGAGGGTGAAAAAAAAACCCTCAGCAATTGGAGGAAAGAGAGAAGGAAAAAATGCGTGCCTGGCCCCCGGGATTTCACGTCGTTCGTCTCCCAACTTCAGATTTATTTGGAGAAGCCAGCACGAGGTATTGGAAAAGAAAGTAGTAAATATAATATTGACAAAAAAAGAAAACTTCAACTCTTTCATTATCGATTTCATAATTTTTTCTCCCATCATAATTTACAAAACTGCTATTAAAGAAAAAAATAAATACAATGCACTCAAGTAATAAAGTGATCCGCAAAACCTCGTTTTTTAAAAAAATAAATTTTCTTAATAAAAAAAAGTCTCTATAAACTACAGATGGTTGAAGCAGTTAAAATTTAATGATTTTGACTTTGAACTCCTCTTCAAGATGTCGTTCTTTCACCATCTGTTGAATTCAGTATGATGTCTCCTGTTATGGACAATGTCCCGACTTCGCAGTTTCCATTGTAACAAACTTTGCGAAGCATTGCAAGGGGAGACATTGCTTCACTCCTCTTCGCACGTTTTTCATAGGCCTCTTAGCATTGTATTGTAGGTCCACGGTTCCAAGATCTCTTTTAAGGAGTCCAAAGCAACATAAATCTAAGAGTGAGGAGAAGGCGTCTTAGGACTTAACCAGGATGGATGAAAATGGGATCACCTTGATTCTGGTTCCTGTTTCTTTTTCTGCACAGAGGCCATTAAGGCGTGGATCCATGTGAATATGTACTCGATGACTGTCTCTACTATAGAGACGCGTAGTTTCTTGATGAAAAATTGAATCCAATACCTTCTATTAGAAGTTGACTTTAACGATACTAGCCACCTTGTGCACCTGAGCTTACCACTAGCACCATTAAAGCTGCAACCATAAACTTTTGGAAAACTTCTTGCACTAGTAGCCCGTCCAGTTAACAATTCCCGGTAAGGAATATCTCCCCGCTTATCGGTGTTGTTATCGAAGTAAGACAGAGTTGGGTCCGTATGCGAAAGAATGGCTGATCCGGTTATGCAAAGGATTTTCCTTGTAAAATCTTGATCTGATGATGGTGTAAACCGAAACGCGTAAGCAACATAATAAACATAGTTATTGCATAACTGGATCAGTCATTTTTTCGCATCGAAGTATACCTAATCTTCATCTAGAATGACCAGCCATTGCCATTTGTCATGTGCAAAGTATCATTCGTAAAGTTTTCTCGCGCTGGTGAAGATTTCGTGGATATGCTTATCTGTCACGAGCCTTATGCCGACACTGAAGTTTCAAATTTTCTCGAATGATGCGTCTGACACTTCTTTCAGACATTTTCATCTTTTTGATCACGTAGCTCTAAATTTTTTTTTATCACAAACAAGGTCATAAATTGATCATCCACTTTACCATATGCCAGACTCTCTCCTCTTGTTGCATATGCTTTAGGTTTTTCAATTTACAATAACTAATTCCAAGGGAATTGTTTAATGAATGTTTGCAGAACAGCATTAGCTAAACACTCTGCAGAGATACCATTTTGCTTAGCACTCTCAGCAACTGAAGTATCTTTTTTACGATGTAAATTTATATTTATGCGCAATTCTAAAAAACAGCTCAGCAACTACGATTTGGGGTATATAGGAGAAATAATGGCTGGCAGGTGCGCTGCGTTACAATAGTTGATTCATAAATAGCGAATATGAGTATAATACAAAAACAAACACGTGGACTAATGTATTTGTGTGATACTTTTTTAACCTGTTTGTTTTTTTAAAATAATATAAATAAAGTTAAAATTAATTAATTACTCTAAACTTATTCTTCCAACAGGAACATAACTCGTAATTTAAAAACACCATTAAAAATTAATATTGGAAAAAAGTTGAATTCAGTAATGAGTTTAGATTTGTAGTGAATACATTTTTTCTCATTAGATAATTTAATTATTTTTGAAATGCAATAGTAATAATAACAGGCCAACAAAAAATAACTTTTTAAAAACTTTTTTAACGTTAAGAGCTGATTTCATGCTTTTTTTAGTGCTGAATTCGTATCTGATCTCAGTTTTTTCTATAACCCACAGATTTTTTGTTTTTCAGTGAAATACTTTTAAATTATTCAGACTTTGGGGCCCGATAAATTTCGTTGTGGCCCAAAATTATGGATACTTAACATTGCAGTCTCTATGGGCATAACTTGGAAACGTGACGTGACAGAAAAAAAATCTAAAAGCAGATTCTGATTCACCACACAAAAACCACAATAATAAGGCAAATTCATTAAAAATGTTTTTGTATCTTGGCCTGTATAATTCCAATATTTTTATTCTTTATTTTTTATTCTTTTATTATTTTTAATATTTTGTGCATTTTTTTTAATGTTACATGCTAATATGAACTAAAAAAAAAAAAGGTTAAACATTTACAGTAAATGCAGTCCACCTACACTGAGTGGCCAAAAAATTAGAGACACCCATTATTTGAAAGTAAACCACTCCGAAAGTGACGTGGAGTGATGTAAAAACGCAGAGCTGCTTATATAAAGAATGCTCAGCTTCGGACGACGTAGTTATCACGAAAGTTAATGTCTAAATGGGTAAGATTTAAGTGAGTTTGAAAGAGCTAGTGCAATATGAGCTGGTGCCAGCATCTTTGAAACATCTCGCCCAACAGTATCACGGATGTTTAGAGAGTTGCAGTTGAGAATAAATACTTCAAGTGATAAAGACTTTTCTGATCGAAAAAGGCTAGTGAACTAGAGAGGTGAAAGCGAGTAGCACGCAGAGTACGCTGCAATATACGGGCAATAACACGACAACTTACAGCTGAATTCAATGCAGGTGCATCACAAAGCACAATAAGACGGATTTTGCAAAGGATGGACTTTAACAGCAGGAGACCATCAAGAGTGCCTATGGTATCACAGAACAATAGGAAAAGGCACCTGTTGTGGGCCCAGGAACGACGTAATTGGTCACTTGAGGAGTGGAAAAAATTAGCCTGATCCGATCTATCTCGTTTCCTGCTTTATCAAATTTATTCAAGCTATTTTTTCATGCGGACGAACAGCAACCACTTCACTCGTGATGTCACTCTCAACTAAAATTGAGAAGGGTATAGCCGTTTTTTACACTCAAATCCCACTAAGTATATTTTAAATCACCGTTTGTGTTTACTTACTGACTATTCTTCGTATGTAAATAACTGTAACTACGAGGGGAGATCAAAAAGTAAGTTGCACTTCCACGGTATGGCCATTTATTACGCCACCTATACAAAAGCAACACGGCTATAGCAGCATACAATGTAGGTTCACTGTTCCACATAGTCCCCAAGAGACCCTAAACATTTATCCGAACGATCAACCAACTTTTCGATTCTGGATGCATAGAAATCTCCTCCAGCGTTATGTAACCACACGGTGACAGCCGCTTTCACCTCCTCATCGTTTCGAAATCGTTGTCCACCGAGTTCCGTTTTGAGCTTACCGAAAAGATGAAAGTCGCATGGCGCTAAGTCGGGACTGTATGGAGGATGTTGCCAAACTTCCCACTTGAATCGCTGCAGCAGTTCGCACGTTTGGCGGGCCTTGTGAGGTGTTGCGTTATCGTGCAGTGATTTCACGATGAATGTCCCATAGAAATCGGATTGCTGCTCCAAAAGAAATCGGATTGCTGCTCCCATAGAAATCGGATTGCTGCTCGCACCTCAAGTTTGGAGTGGACATCCAGTTGACGCGCCATTGCTTTTAGCCCGCTAGTCACACAAAACACGACGGGAAACCACAGCAACCGTCCTATCCGACGTCTGCGCAGTTAATGTCCCTTTCTCCGCTTTGCCCAAGATTGCGACACACAGCGCGCTCCTACGGCGAGTTAGTACAACTTACTTTTTGATCTCCCCTCGTGATAGAAATTTTAACGGAATTTATATAAACATTTAGCTATATTATTCATTGGTTTTTATGAAAATTATAAAACTTAAACAGCCTTGTTTGACAATTAAAATTGTTTCATAATTTTTTGTTTTTCGTTTCGTTTTTTGGTTGAGGTTCAAGTGGTTTTATAAACTGTAATTACAATTTCATCTCAACGTTTCAATTTAGCTACCGCGTTTTCCCGAAAATAAGACCTACTCCGAAAAAAGCCATGGCCTGATTTTTCAGGTTGCTCCTTAATGTAAGCCCTACCCCAAAAATGAGCCCTAGACAAGATTGAAGAAATCTATTTCGAATGATAGGTCCTCTACATGATTGTACTGAATCAGCCATTCTAATTCCTTATTGGCAGTATTTGGGAGAATGTGGATCAGGTCGGAAACCATTATTTCCTGAGCTAGAAGACATCTTCAAAGGCTTGTGTGAATGGTTCAAAGCCTTCAGTTTTACGCAACGCTGATATTCAAGCATCTGCCTTTGGAATGACACCATAGCCAGAAATATTCCCACAAGAATTCAATATATACAGCACTAAGAAGATCGACAACATTGTTGAAGCTGGAAATTAGTGAAATTATTAAACGTGCATTAGCATTCAAGTCCTTTATTGATGGCATATATTTTTCTTTAAATACCATCACTCCAAATGATTTGCTATAGATGAATCTGCAGTATTTATGGGCCAAATGTTTCAAAAGACAATTGATCATAGGAGTGCCTCTCAAATTACATTCCCTCCACTGGTTACGAAATTGCACGTGGAAAGTTATGACGATATTCCAGTAGATGAATAAATGCAATTTATAATACATGAATAAATATAAGTCTTTCCCTGAAAAAAAGCCTTAGTGCATCTTATGGAGCAAAAATATTAATGTAAGACCCGGTCTTATTTTCGGGAAAACAGGATAGTAGCACACAGTTATACATTTATGCGGTCTCGATGATAACCAATTTCTTTAACTTCCCCTTGGGCAACTGTATCATTTACGAAGTCTGCAAAATTAAGCTTATCATTATTTATGGAAAAGCCCAAGAAAAAGTTTCGAAATGAAGTCACCTGAGCTTAGATAGAGATCGAGGGAAAACAAGAAGCAAAATTTCGCATTGAGCAAACAATTGATCAAATGGGTGAATAAAATTCATGGCAGCAGGGGAAAATAAATAAAATAAAGAAAAGTTAAGTTCTTCTTTTTTTATTTTACTTTGTCCGAGTGGAAAAGGAAGAATACAGGAAGAGAAATCAATAAAAAAGACCTCCTTTTCTGCTCTTGACTTGAATCTAAAACAGCGGAAGAAAAAAATTCAGGAGGAAGAGGGAGGGAGGAAAAATAATAAGAAAACGTTAACGTCAAGCAAAATAAATAATCGACCACCAGTGCTGAATGAATACGAAAATACTTATGACGAAGATGGTAGATAAAGGGGAGCGGCGCTGCCAGACAGTTTTCCTTCCTACCTTCGGACTACGGCGGCGTCCTCGACCAGGAGACGCGGATGAGTGGATCGGAGGCGAAATGGAAGTCGCTGGGTTCGGTTCGTCCGTTGCTGCCCTCAACGGACGAATCGAACAGACTTCTATTTTCCATAAGAGTTTCCATTTCCTATTTCTTTTACCACTCTAATCACTCATGAGAGACTTGGGCGCGATCACCCAAGCAGATAAAGTCACGCAACTCGTTGTGTATATCGCAGCAGCTTAATGTTAAGAATTTTGGTCGGCTATCGATCTTATTCGAGCGCAAGACCCAATTACGCAATTCATAAATGTCTATGCAATGCATATACATCTTTGTTTGGTATTCCTCATTGTAAAATCCATTTCCTACAGTTTAATATGGATAGAAAAGCACAACAAACTAAGTAGGGTGAAGAGACAGGTAAATGATAAATGTTTATTCTTCTACAATTATCCCAGATTAAAAACTGCATTATCCTTTAGTTTATTCCTAGCGTGTATTAAATTCTTCCCCATGTAACCGAAAAGATATTCTAATGCAATGCTTCTTTCTCCTCCTCTTTTCTCTTCCAGAGGACTGAATCAGAGAATTGTGCGTTGAAATTGGCGCAGCTGAAAACACATTTAGGCAAAACACGTTTTAGTAATATGGAACAACTGCAGATGGAACACAATAACTCCGATCATATTCACTTCATTTTATTAGGCCCATCCAGTTTTGCCTCAAGCTACAATTGCATTATTCATAAATCAAAAAGGGCGAAGAAGGCACGCCATTTTAATCAATATTCGCAATTATTATTTTTATTTTTTTTACCTTGTTTAGAAAATTCTCATAAAAAGCTAAGACTAAACGCATCCATGCACTGTACAATATTGATAAGCATAAATTAAGCATAATAAAGCATATATTCTGCATTATTATAACCACAACAAAGGGTCATTTAAGCTAAACTTTAAATGGCTATCATTTTAAGTTTAAATGATACGCTCTATTTGTTTTCACTGGCATCGGATTATGGCCCTACATCGCAGTTTTCACTGCAATAGACTTCGTGCAGGATGGGAAGTGGATTTTCATATCTCCTGGCACACTTTCCAAATCTATTAAGGCGGTTTTAAGGCCCCTTTTTAAAAGACCGAAGCTCTAAAAAACTCTCAGCGAAGCATCAGGTAATTTGGCTATTTAAGAGAGAATAATAAAGAAGTCCTTTGTATACCTGAGGCCATTTGCGAATTGTGAACCATCTTGTACGAATTTTTGTAAGTCACTCGTAAATTTGTTTATGACGAGGCGTCTATTTGTTGAATTGGTGGCGGAATTCACGTTGTATTTGACCACTGGAATCACACTTCGCAAACTACAGCACACAGAACTTCTCCTGTGGGGTCACCATTTTCTATAAACAAGAAACGGCGCCCAATTCTGGCGTAGCTAGAATATCGCGTGGTTAGGATTCATAAGGGCCAATGACAAAGTTTGGGAGCTAATTCTACTGAACAAAACAAATAAGAGAAATTAATTAATGCCTAAGAAAAATATATTAGTATCTATGTTCATGTCTTTTGATGTTTGTACATTTATAAAGAAAACAATTTCATCATTTTTAATATGTAATTAAAAAATGAGAGGGTTCAAAATTATTCTTGGATAAAGGACCCGAAAAAGTAGCTATGCCGCAGAATAAAACCTTCTGTTTTTGTATTAAAATTATAAAATGTTATCGTCATTAAAAACCACGCTAATCTCATTTACCGTACCATCTGCTCTTATAGGATAAAAGCAATGAAGATGTTTTCTGTTTAGGAGAATGACCGCGACATTGGAAGCTTGAAATTAAAGCTCACTTGAGAGCAAATTCTTTCGCTAAAAAAGAAACTCGTTAATTAGATTAGTGTTTAAGACCGGACGACGGATTCTAATCCGAAAATGGTTTTAAGAAAATGGCCTACAAAAAATTCCTCAACTCTTTTCGTCTTTCTTGAAAGTTTTGCAAATGCTGTATCCCTCAGCGTACTCCTTCAACTAAGAAAACAGTCGAAAGCCTACTTTTGATAAGGACGATGGAGTTTATTATAGAGAGTAACGCCAATAATGAACTCTTCCATTTAATAAATACAAGTTATTAATTTAAAAAAATAAATAACTAAAAATTAATAAAAAAAAAAACACTGAATCTTATATGTGCTATGTGATTCAGTATTATATTTTGTATATTTATTTACACTCAAAGACCAATGGTCATGGGATAGCAGAATGCAATTTGAAAACTGCTGGCACCCATGGCACCCAATGCATTTAATGGTTGCGCCCATATACAGTGAGCAAAATAAATATCCATCCACTCCATTATTTGGGAAACAAAGCAAAGCAAAAATGTCCAAACATATTATCATTGTTTTAATTAAACAAAAATTAGTTTTCTAACATGTGAGGAACATATGCAAATAAACTATGAAAAATATATTAACAAACTTTTTTAGAAAAGTAAACAAAACAAAAGTCATCCAAATTTTAATGCAAAAAAATTATCCATCCAATTGAATTTTCAGGTTGAAATTATTTTTTTACACAAAATTTAATACTTTGTTTGGCCTCCATTGGCCCTTATTACTGCCAAACAGCGCTTGTGCATAGATGCAACTAATTTTTTTGTTGTTGTAGGTTCAATTTCTGTCCAAGTCTTAGTCAAGAGTTCCTTGAGCTCCTGCTTTGATTTAGGACGGCGATTTTTCATTTTTCTCTCCATGATGGACCATAGGTGCTCAATTGGGTTGAGATCAGGTGACTGAGCAGCCCAATCAAGCACCCTAATTTTCTTTTGGTGAAGAAATTCGGTAACAGATTTAGACGTGTGCTTGGGATCCCAGTCTTGCTGGAACCCAAACCATCGCCTTAAACCCAATTTCTGAGCTGAGATGAGAAGATTTTCATCTAGGATAGACTTGTAGACATGCTGATCCATTTTTGAATCAATGAAGGCCAACTGTTCAACATCATTTGCTGCCATGCACCCCCATACCATGACATTTCCTCCACCATGTTTTACTGTAGGCTTTATGAATTTCAAATTGAGGGCTTCTCCTCCATACAAGTTGAATTTGCTTTCATCTGACCAAATAATGCGGTTCCAGAATTTATCATCTTTATCCAGATGATCTTTAGCCCATTGAAGTCGCCGTTTCTTATTGACGTCACTGATGTATGGTTTTTTCCTAGGTGTGCGACCTCGGAGATCAGCTTCATGCAGTCGATTACGGACAGTTTGAGGTGTGATAGTGATGTTCATGTCTTGTTTCAGTTCTTCACAGACTGTAGGAGCAGATTTTTTCCTGTTGTGTGTTATTCGTTTGATAATTTCTCTGTCTTCTCTTTCTGTTGTTTTCCTTTCTCTACCTCTTCCTTCTTTATTTTTAATTTCACCTGTCTTCTGATATTTCTGAAGAATGTATTACACAGATGGCCGAGGTATATTTAATTCATTTGCAATTGTTCTTTGGCTTTTTCCATCTTGAAAGCTACATATTACTCTTGCTCGAATATCAAGTGAATATTCACATGATTTCTTTTTGTTTTTCAATCTCTCACTTTTCATGATTGAAAAATTGGTTTCTGTGAAGCAATAGTCCTACAGGATTTAATATTTAGCTTATTTAAATTGCTTTTCAGCAAAAAAAAACAGGGTGGATGGATAATTTTTTTGCAATGTATTTTACATATTTTGATGGTTTGTCCTTCCCTCCCTTAAAATATAATTGTTCATGGTCTAAATATTTACAAAACAATATATTTTACTTAAGTATGATAAAAGTTTCAAGCTTACATTAGCTGGTTTCATACAATTCAAAATTTTTATATTTTTTAAGGGTGGATGGATATTTTTTTTGCTCACTGTACACTTTATCTACGTACTAGTATCCCGGCAAGACGAACCGGTAACTACACACATAAAAAAAAACAAAAAAAAACGAGAAAAAAAAACAAAAAACAAACATCCGAGACATAAATCGCCGGATACGTATTCAAATGCTATTCTTTCCTTTTCAACGCCAAGATTGAGACTGGCCATAAAAATTATCTAATAATATAGAATAGGAAACTTAAGATGAGGAGGATCGGGGTAAATAACTGAAATTATTCCCTGGTTAAGCTAAATAGAAATAGACGATAAAAAATGGCATAAAAAGAACACGAGAAATGGAAATGGAAAGCTTAAACTCATGCATAAATAAATCAAACAGAACAAACTCTGGAATTGGCCGCTTGTCAGCATTTAATAACTTATTGGAATACCTTTTATGGATTTCAGTGCTCTCAAAGCAGTTGAATTGGTTTCTTGAATTGACAGAACTTAACTAAAATTATCTAATCTAATACTGGGACCTGTCTCTAAAACATGTTTGGCGACGTTCGATCTCTCCGACATACCCTATTCTATATGAACGAAATGCTCCTTCCACGTTTTGTTAATATCTCCAAAACGTTGGCCAACATAATCACAAGAATCACAGTTAAGTAAAAAGATAGATCTCCAATGTTTCCAGAGGTGGGATGGTAAATTTAGGACTTCCTATAAGTGCTTTTAAAGTATTCCTTCTTTTGAATGCAAAATCACGCATTATATTGATATTCTTAAAAATAATGAGTAAAAGTTATGTGTTCACAGATTCAAAATTGGTTATACCTGACTCTTCAATAGATTTATCGATAATAGAAATGAGCAAAAGATTTTGAGAGACCTAGGGAGTGTAACATTTCAAAATAAAGTTAATTTTATTAAAATCAACTAATTTATAGAAATCAACTAATGAATTTATTAAAATCAACTAATCAACTAATGAATAGAAATCGATAACTGACAGCAGAGGACACTAGAGACCGCTTGAAGAAGATACGTATTCGTTACTTTCAGTGAATATAGAGGGCGCTGCTATTTTTGAAAAATGGCGGCGAAAGTAGGACACTGAAAGCCTACATGGATTAAGAGACTATAGTAGGACCCACCTCACCATCCGTTTTCCATCAACATGCTTTGAATATTACACTGTGTGATATTTTTCTGTATGATGGTATATTTTTCAAGTGGTCGATGTGGCAAGCACCTGCTAGGAATAGCATACCACTTGATTTCATCTTTCGTTTTAATGCTAGCATATCAAAAAAAAAATTTATTTCTTAATCGGAAAGGTGTTAGTTGATTAAATATGAAAAGGTAGATTCAAGATGAAAATTGTTCCTAATAATAAACGACCTAATTGCTTGCTTATTAATGACCAACAAACAAAACAATGTTATCAAAACTAATGCAGCTAACAATAGAAATAGTGATTTTACCGTAAAATTACGTGCATGTAATCGTATCGTACGTGAAACTATCTTTTAAAGACAAATTTTGAATATTATTTCATTTTATTAGTAGTAGGGTAGATGTACCAGTAGTTGACAGTGTACCAGTAATTGACAATTCACGATTTAAAGGCTTTTAATAAAATAACAAGGCAAGAAAAGGGACTGGTGTTGCCACCTCGTATTAAACGATGTATTAGGCTTCCCAGAATAGCAAAAAACCAAGAACTTTGCTCTCTATTATGGCCGCAAACACATGATGAATGTTCAATGCCTTCCCGAGTCGAAAAAACCTTGTAATGAACTACTACGCGAGAGTTTGATTACTTGAATTTATTTCATGAATGTTATGCAATATTCGTTATTAATTTTACGTGAACCTTTTTGTGTGGTCAGTGGACAATACTTCTAGTCATAACAGAATTTCAAATGACTAATGTGTTAACTGTTTTAATCCACCGTCAACTACTAGAACCCAGATATGTAGTGTCACTAGTAATTGACATAATCTGTCAATTATTGATAATTTCTGTGTGTTTAAAAAATAAACGAACAAAAATATACTAATGTTATGTAGAATGTAGGGTAATAATAAAGGAAACATGATGGTTTTAAGTACAACTTCTTAATTTCTAGTAATTGACCTACCTGTGTCAATTAAAGGAACTGACTGTCAATTTCTAGATCATCCACTTTAACATAAATCTTCTGGGCCCTATTCACCGAATCTTTTTGGTTGGTCCTGAATCTTATCACAGAGACGATCAAAAGATAGCCCAGAACAAGTTATCTTCCAAGAAGAAAATTACTACTGGTTTTCTGTTTACTACGATAAGAATAGGATGAATTGGATGAATTTTGCAAGTGGGAGAACAAACGTCAAAAATCAAGTATTTCTCTGAACAATTTGTTGGCCAATATCTGATGATATTGAAGTACTGGAAAACACCTTCATTTTGTATGGTCCTTGCATTCTACATGGGAGTGGACTGATTTTATTTATTATTTCAAAGGAAAAAAAGATAAATGATCTATACGACCAACTTAAGTTTTAAAGAGCACAATTTTATTTAATGTTAAATACTTTACACATTCTTAAAAATGCTTGATTTCAACAGCTACTTTTGAATGTTGTCAATTTTTTTTTGTAAAAATATATAATAAAATGTGCAATTAAAATATTGTCAATTACTGGTGAAACTGCCTGTCAATTTCTGGTGCATTAACTGTCAATTACTGGTGATTTATGCATTAGTTAGGAAAAAATCTAATAACTTAATGGGTTTTAAAGATATAATAATTGTTTAGAGATTGGCATATTCTGCATTATATTTACAATTTAATGGTATAAATAGAAATTTTTCAAAATGCAATTTGATTTACGTACACAATTTCGTTTCACAGTAATGTCTTAAACTGTCAATTACTGGTACATCTACCCTATATGTTAAAGTATATAATTATTTTCCATCTTTTACCCTATCATTGCTAATTTATGCTTACAAGGCGGTGATGGAAAAAAATATCACATATATCTGTGGCTTTTTTCCCCATTGTAAATTTTACTTCCCAACTTCTTCTAATGGCTTTATTTTTTGAGAAAAAATATAATCTTACTGCATGTAACATCCTTTTGATTTGCAGTCTTAAACACGCAGTATTTGTTACTTTTTTCTTTCATTTCTTTATTTACAACAACGTGTTGAGCCTTATTTAAACTACGGCGAATCCTACTTAGCTCCGTTCAAGTAAATGCCACAAGGGCGGCGCCACCTAAACTGACAGTAGCGAATAGGAGTCTATACATCAATTGGCCACTTTAAAAGCATCATCTTCGTAGATAAGTTTCCTAAATATTGTTGAGGTATTCTTGGTTATTGTTGAGCCGGATGGAAGCTCATTGTGAAACTACAAATTCAGTCGTAGTATATTTCCTCGTATAAATGCGTCTGTGAGAATCAATTATATCTGATGATATATTAAGACATGTAAAAACATTGGTCAATACTTACTTACTTACTTTTCAAACCCGCTTATCCGTCAGGCGCATGCCCTCAATGGTAATACCCAAGCGACTCGAACCCAGATTTTCCATGTAGTCTAGCCATCTTGTTCTAGTCCGACCCTTTGGTCTCTTACCCACCGGCTTAGAAAATAGTAACTGCCTAGGGAGCCCAGTTTGCGACATCTTTATCACGTGACCTTACCAAGGCAACTGAGATGTCTCAATGCGAAGAAGTAGCGGCTCAACGCCTACAGACTTCCTTATTGTGGTGCTTTGTCCTCTATCTAGTAGTTTAACACTTGCAATGCATACCATTCACGAATCTCATTTCGGCTGCTTGCACCCACGATCGCACTTTTTCGGTCATTACCCAAGAACTCCTGACCATAGATGAAAATGGGGACAAAGATAGGTTGGCTTTGTTTCCCAGCTCACCTTTCGTTATCACGGATTGCCATAGATCACGATTGGTCAATGCAACTGATAAAATAGTTTTTCATGCTAGTGCCAAGCAAATGTTGAAAAAGTATTACCGTAAACTTACAAAAATTACGCTATGATGGTTATTGTAGTAGAATAAATCAGATCATGTGTATGCAATAAGGTGTTTTTGTTATAAATAGATCAAATTGAATATAAGTATCCTACTAAGGAGAACAAAGATAAATTACGATCATTCAATGAAATTATCAGTAACTTGACTAAGCGAAACGTTATGATAATAACTACGTTCTATATTCATCATATTACAAATTTACAGTGTGTTTGGAAATTGTAGGATAAAAATTACATAGTGTGATTTCATGCATCAATATAAGCAAAGAAGTTCCTTATCGAAAATTTCTAAAACCCAAAATTTAGGGTCTAAAAAATGGCGTCGTGACGTAATTTATGAACCTTCCGTAGCATACGAAAAAGACAGGCCCTGATACTGAAAAGTCACCTGACTAAGATAGATCTAGAAACAATGTAATCTTCATTGTTTCCATCTTTGATTTTAACAATCAGCGTTTTTTCGTTCATTGGAAATAAAAAAAATTTGGATTGTTGCTAGCTCTGGGGCCAGAATAAAAAACTTTGTCATCACGCAATGGATCACACCATGAATTTATTGTCCTATATTAGTATATAAGTATTAATCTTCGGAATTGCATGATTGATTCCTCATTATTGAAGGAAATGGTATAGTAAGCGTAATGCTACTTGGCACTTCAGGTAAATAGGCTATGGGGTAGATAAGTTGAAATAATTATAAAAAATACTAAGTTAGTATTAAACATACATAGTTAGAATAAGTCCCGTGTCTCTGTAATATGGTGATCCAACATTCTGGTATTACAGAAGATTTGGTAGAGATAAAAAGTGAAGTCTGGTGTGTTCCAGTATTTGGTGTTCAGTAGATTTATGATTCTGATAGGTTCCAGTAATTGTTTATGTACAATTTGGTACAATCCTGAATTATTAAATGTATAGTGTATTCCAATAAATCCGTCTTGGAATTATTCAGTCAATAAAATCTATCAGTTGTATATTTAAGACAGGCAATACACCACTGTTATTATCAATGTTTATACAGGATGTTTAATTAAATTAACGCACACAAAATACTGAAGATAGAAAAAGGAAAGGAAAAATTCCACGAACTGAATTCGAACCAGGAACCACGAGTTCATCGCCTCTATAGATAGCCCAATTGGTAAAGGCAACGGGGTAGAGACTCATGGTTCCTGGTTCGAATCCAGGTTGCGCAAGTTTTTCCTTTTCTTTTTCATCTATATTCAATCTTATAATCTTATGCAATCTTTTAAAAACCTATTAAAAAGTTAAAAAACAGAGGTTCTTATTCTGCCTTCATTTAAAAACCTAATCAAGGCTTGCAGCACGTCACAGTTGTATTAGGCGTTACTTAACAGCTAGAAGTTACTCTAAGAAACATCCGTATCTGATGAACGACGAAATTGTTTATTTTGTAATGAACGGAACAAGTTGAATACGTTTTTGCTGTAATAGCCAGGATTTTCATCTTTGCTCTCGCTAATTTCTAGCCCAAAGAGAGACGGATGAGACAAGAAACGGGAGCCAAGATGGAGAGTCATCTTTCACGGCGAATGGGCGTTGAATCCCCTCTCCCCTTAAGAACGAGATCCATTTTGCCTCTGTCTCCTTTTTTTTTTTTTTTTTATTTCATCAGACTACTACTAATTCAGCACAGTGATTTGATGATTGGAAAAGAGAGAAGAGTCACAGTGGCAATAAGGTCACGATCCGCTACTAATCACCGTGTTTCCTCCACGCAAACCGCCCCGGGGAGCCCTCGGGATGTGGCCGACGCCCCTCCGGCCCCATTCAACGCGGCGTCCAAAAAGCGAAAGCTGACGGTGGCGCCGCCCCGCGGCCATCCGACGCACCATGCCCGACTGACTCGTCGCACTAATGACTTGAGACTCGAAACGCCAAGGAAGTGCAGCGCTGCGGACAGGGAATCAGAGCGCTTAAAAACTGATAAAGCAAAGATAAAATTAAAAGACGACGAATTTTTTTCTAAATTAACAGGAATAATCTGTAATGTCTTGGCAATACGATTACTAAGGCTGCACTTTCTACACATTTCTACTTTATAGATCTATAAAAAATTTTATTATTTACTGAATTTTTCCAAGGAGAATAAACTTGGTTTTTACTATCAACTTTACTATACTATTGGCTTACACTATAAACTTTATAGTATCATAAAGTCAAATTTTTTAAGCAAGTTTATTCAAAATAGGGTATTCTCTTCTCCCTAAAATGCGGGTTTCTGATTCCTTAAGATGCAAATTTCTAGGTAATAGATACAAATAGGTTAATTTCAACTTTGAAAGATAAATAAAGATTCACCGTAACAATGTTGAGCAAAAAATATCACATGAACATTAGGCACAAAATTACAACAGATTACAAGATTAGGTATACAAAATACGTTATTAGCTTAAATCAACATTTAGCTTGAAAGCATAAGAGAGAATACAATTTAGTACAATAACAGATACTCAAAATGTGCTGTAAACAAGCACGGCACCTACGAATCATCGAATCATAAACACGATCTATGACATCGTTATTGCCTATTTGATTGGCCACATCAATTATCCGTTTGAGTATAACTGTTTACGAGTATTGATATCAGGGATTGTCGATTGTTAATGGACTTTATTTTGCGTTTTTAATGGTAACTACACTTTCAAAACTTTGATCTCATATATGTAACGAAGTGAAATAGGATCTAGCTCCATATTTAACAGTTACCACTTAAAATGACCTCCTGGACAAAATACCGAATCATTTATTACACTCATTGTGAATCACCCCGTATGCAACTATAAAAACTCATTTTCTACTTTCACATATTATTATCACGGAATGAGAGCATTGAATCCATTATTACTATGGCATATTTCTTCGAATTTATGCTTCCATTGCTTATTCCTACCAATTCTAAAGCTAAAAAGTTGACTACAGAAAATGACGAACAAACGGACAAAAGCGGGTTTGCGAAGCATGGAATGGGCGCTAGAAGGATATATGCCATTTTAATGTATAGTGACATGGGAACCAGGAATGGTTTCCGCCTTATTGGTCTTTAGAGGAAACAGTTAAATCCAATGGCACCCTTCGGAACAAGCGAATTCTTCCTTAATAAAATGAAACGTCGCGAATACACATTTTCAAAATTAAAAAGTAGGGTTATGAATTACGATAACTGAACTACGTATAAACTTAAAAAGGATGTACTGCCTTAAATTTTATTTAAAAGAACGCTATTATATACAGTTAATAAGCAAAGTTTTTTTTTTCCAAAGTAAACATCGCGTATCGAGAACTTTAACGCGTTAGATTAATTGTACAATAACTACGCTGGTAGGTAGCATTAAATGCATATCACTTTAAGTAACTTCAGTTTTACTGCAAATTGTAGCGTTTGCCAATACACATATATACCATAAACTAGCATTAAACAAATAATTTTATTATAAGAATACTGTCACCATAATTGGCTTTACTTTCACAGCGGTTTTGCAGTTGGATTACTTTGTAAAGAAAGACTTGGTTTGTTTAATTTTAAATTCAAGCAAATACTGTAAATATTGTTTACGGTAAAGTTATGGGTTATTTAATTAATAAACTACAAGAAATAACATCCACAAAGATAATTACCAAGGAATTATGAACCTGGTAACTTTCTTAATTTTTATTTTCAATTTAATCATCAATTTAATTAATTCAAAATTGTAGAATTTAAAACAGGAAAATTAATAATCAAATAAAATCAATAAACTGAAAATATTATTCAGTTAAGAGAACAATTGATTTATTCCTGATGCAATATTTCTTTAACTGCAATTTATTCCTGATTTATTCCTGACACAATCGAACTCGGATCAAGATATTGTCTACTAATTGTTGTCAGGCTTTAGTGTACGAGTGAGGTAAAAAAAACGATAGGAACAACATACTGGCGGCTCACCACAGGCGTTTCATTTCGTGTTGAAGTTCTGTATACTTAGTGATTTTGTCTATATATGTCTTTTGCAGATTATGCCTATTGGAGGGACATGTCAATTATGTAAGTCACTTTGTCCTGTTTATATAGGAGTATGATGTCTGGTTTGTTATATGGAATAGTCTTCATATAGCTCTATCAAATTATAATTTATGTACAGTATTATACAGTTTGTATCAATAGTCTTCAATTTGATCCGATTTCAGTTTTTATGTTAATAAGTTAATGGTTAATAACCTTGTACTTATAATAGCTTTTTCAAAGTTCCTTCAGTTTCTCCAAAAAAACTCCCACAATAAACCAACAATTCGCTTAAGAAGGCTGTCTATCGACATGTATCTGGTTGAGGTCGGCAAGTTGTCTACCGTATGGAGTTCCTTTCCGAATCATGATTGAAACTTAATTCTTGGTGTACTTGTGGTGTGTTCTTCAGCAGTTTAGATTTACAGGTGTATGTTTTATGTCAGCCAGTGGTGATGCGAGCTTTTACAGTAAAAAAAAATTCTGAATGAATCAGTCTCTTTCTGATGTAAAGTGATATTTCAATTGCTTTGATTGGGTGGTATTTTCTATGTTTTGTAAGTAGTTTTTGTGTTTTCCTTTCAATTCATCAAGATCAGTTTGTGTCCGTTGTATGACTAAATGAATAAAATAACAATAAATACCCCTCCCCCAAGGAGGGTATAGGAAAGTAGCGGAAGCCCTGAGGGCATCTATTTTTACTTTATAAGCCCCATTTTTTTTAATCAATAATTGATTTACGTAGTTTGTAGAAAATGTAAAAGAGATCTAGCTTCTTTCGTTTCTTATCATTTCCGACCGAATGACATATCACATGACATATATTGCCATAGTTCTAAAGTTACTGCAACCCCATGACTCCGACTCCACTGGATCAATTTGGCCCAAACTTCATAGCAATGTAGATCTTGCTTAGAATAATCCGCATACCTAATTTCATTCCTTTACATACCTAAATAGCACGTAGATCAATTGGTCCCCTCTAACATCCACCCCCGTAACTTCGACCTCAATGCACCAATCAAAACCAAACTAAATAGTGAAGTTAAACATGCCTATTGTAAGCTGTATTCCGAACTTCAACCTTCTACGTCAAAATATGAAGAGGACAGACGGACACTGTGAAACCAATAAGCGCTCCTTAATGACAAAAAATTAATCCCTCCAAGGAGGATATAGAAAAGTAGCGGAAGCCCTGAGATCATCTATCCCCCCCCCCTTTATCTGTAGATTTAAACCCTATTTTTTAAACAAATAATTGATTTTCTCTGTAGTAATATTTAGAAAATCAAAAAGAACTTTTACCTTTTTTCGTTTCTCATCATTTCGATCGAATGACAAATCACATGCTATATATTGTCATTAGAGGTATTTGATTACTTTTTTATGTTAATAGTTCTATTGAACACGTGACTACTATCCTTCAACTCCGACCCCATTGGACGAATTTGGTCCAAACTTCATAGTAAGGTAGATCTTGCTTAGAGGAATCTGCACATCGAATTTCACTTCTTTACCAGATGGTCCCCCCTGACTTCCACCCCCGTAACTTCCACCCAAGTGGACCAATCAAAACCAAACCAAATAGTGAACATGCCCATTGTACGCTATATTCTGGACTACGATCTTCTAAGTCAAAAAATGTAGAAAATACGAAGGGGACAGACGAACGGACGGACGGACGGACATTGTAAAACCAATACGTAGCGGATGAATGGAGCAGTTTTGGATGATGTTTGGAATTTAAATGCGGTTCAAGTATTATTTACAAGCTATGAAGATGATCTTTTGTGATTATGATCTTTAGGTGTCTGAGTTCAATAACGTAAGCTGAAATTCACCCGAAACTGTGGATGAGAATAGACTAACAAGGGGAAATCACAACCTCCGTTCCACCGATTTCTATGGGCATTAACATACCAATTGGGACGGAGATCAAAGGTCATGACGTCGTTTAAATACTTAGAGTTATATTAATTATAATCGAAGTAGTGACCTGCGAAACTAAACATTGCGAGTTCGAGTCTCTTTTACGTGCCTTTTTTTAAAGTAAATAAATTAAAATATTACTAACATTTACAAAATCAGATATATTTTTTTATTTTGGCAATGACAAGATTTGACAAAATCGCTTTTCAATTATTGTTCGATCTCTCTTTCTCGCTCTTTCTCATTCCCTTATGTAAACTTGTAGAAGTGTATTGACATTGTAAAAAAAAAAAATCATGAGTTAATCTTTCTCTGTAATAGTTTCTTTGTAATAAAATTTTATAATGTTGGAAAGACTTTTTGGCCATCCTATACTCTATAAGAATACCGCAGTTATAGGAAGATTGCCGCAATTTTTGTTCCGTGTAATATGGAAACCGCGTTGTGCGAGTGCCGAATTATAGCGGGGTTAATTATATTCGAAGCTATAATACTGTTAACATTATCAAGAAGAATCCTAAGCAAATCATTTAATTCCAAGAAAGCCAATCCCCACTCAAAGAGTAATATATCGTAATTCATAGTGCATCGAACGATATACAGGGTCTTTATAATTAAAGTTCCATTTTGACATGGTCATAAAAAAAACTACTGGACCAAAAGCTATAATACTTGGTAATATTATACAAGAGAGCATGGGAAGTTCATACCCACCAAAAAAAAAAAAATAGTTCAAAAGGTCACCACCAGCATGGAATGGCGCTCTATGCAATATTCGTATACGAAATTAGACACGAAGACACAGGTTAACAAGTCTTTAATCGTTACTAAAATTAGTTACATGACTAAAATTATTTTTAGTAACGATTAAAGACTTGTTAACCTGTGTCTTCATGTCTAATTTCGTATACGAATATTGCATAGAGCGCCATTCCATGCTGGTGGTGATCTTTTGAACTATTTTTTTTGGTGGGTATGAACTTCCCATGCCCTCTTGTATAATATTACGAAGTATTATAGCTTTTGGTCCAGTGGTTTTTTTTTTGTGGCCATGTCAAAATGGAACTTTAATTATAAAGACCCTGTATATTACGACAATTAGAGAGTGAGGAAGAGTGAGCCAAAGCAAGAGAGAGATTGAAAATAATTGAAGAGTGAATTTGTCAAATGTTTTAAGTGCCAAAAACAAAAAAATTGATTTTACATGAAGTTTTATTGTTAGTAATATTTTTATATACCGACTTGAAAAAAAACAAAAAACATAAGGGACACTGGAAATCGCAATGTTCGATACCGCAGGAAAGCACCTTAACGTTTATATCATCGCTTCAGTTGTCATAATTAATGCAACTCTTTAAGTATACGAGGCCAACGAGATAACAAGGCCTGGAAGCGAAAAAGTCACCTGACCAACTGAGTGCTAGCAACAATCCAACCTTCTTTGTATCCAACAAAAGGAAAAACACTGATTGTTAACATCCAAGATGGAGACAATGAAGGTTGGATTGTTGCTAGCACCCGGTTGGTCAGGTGACTTTCGCTTCCAGGCCTTGTTATCACGTAGGCCTCGTTAGGTATATAAGTGACGTCATGACCTTTGACCTCCATTGTTTAAAAAAATGAAGGCGTATTGACCTAAACTCTTTTACACGAGTTTCTTTTTTTTTAGACGGCCCCAACCTATATATTGAAGCCCATCGAAATCAGTGGGACGGAGGTTGTGGCTTCCCCTTTTAAGAAAAAACAAAAGAAAAATACCTTTTCCCATAAAATTTAATATGATTTATACAGGAATGTGTGTTCTTTTACTGTGCTTAATCGTGTAGTCATATAATTTTTATTGTTCAGTCAATTTAGAAGTGCGTTTAATTTTGCATCCTTGCTTTTCAAGCTGAAAAGTGAAATAATCGAAACCATTTTACAGTCTAGAAACGATCTACGTGAGGCACTGATCTATAATAAACCCATCACTATATGAAATTGAATTTGCCATTCTGCATCCTTGAATTTAATACGCCTGGCATGAAAACATGCTGGGAACAGATATCTCACAGGCAATTTCAATTTTTTTTCCTATTAAAAGTTTGAAATGTTATTAAAGTAAATGATATTTGATTGTTCATTGTTCTTTATATATAAAGTTTATAAAATTTGCATTTGAGAATGCTATTATTCGTTTTTAATGGTTTTGATTCGCTATAAAAGTAAATTACGCAAAACAGTTTAGAATTCGAATAAATTATCTGGTAAAAGGAAGCTACATAAATATTATATTGAAGGAAGTTTCATTTTAATTAACGCTACTTTAAAGTTTAGTCTTTTAGTAGGACGGAATGGATTATTGAGAGGAAAAAAGCAGTTTCCCGAGCAGAATTGTTCGTTACCTTTGGAAAGGAGCTCAGGTGAGAAAAGTCGCGGTGAGCACGATTAGGCGAGGGCGATGAGCGCGAGAGAATTTCCGTGCGCACTTTCTAACCAGGTGCCAAATGGTTCCTCCGGTTTCATCAGCGCAGTCGATAGTCGATTCCCACGAGCAAATCACTTAGCAACTGATTCAGTTTTAGGCAGAGGTGCACAAAATCGTTTAATGAACTCTTCAAATAGAGCGCAGTCAAACACACACGCACTTCCAAGCACCGCACATAGTCCGATGCACATTTGTCAGTGGCTCGCCTTCTTCGTCGCTCCGTGCAAACTTCGTTCTCAGCCGCAGTAGTATCCATTGGAACAGCCGCCGTCGGTCATTTTGCAAAGGAGAGTTTTCATTTCCCACCGGAGAAACTTCATCGCCGATTCTCCACTTTAGATTTTAATATTACCACAGAACAGGATAAGTAGACACGAAGGGGCGATGAAGCAAGAGGAGGATATGCGTGAAAACTTCCAAGTTTCTCGTCTCTCGTTTTAATTATGTATTTTACTTTATAAATAGGACTGGAAGGTATTTCTCCCAACAGCCTCCTCGCGAGCCGTTTACCAACTTCCGTGTCATCTCCTATTCAGCGCATCGTTCACGCTACGATACTTTTCGAGTATCGGGTAATCGGGTAAGCTTATAGGAAAGGAAGGGATTTTTTCCGATGGAATAGTTCATTTAATTTGAAGTCACTTTTTCGTACAGGTTATTCAAAAGTTTCGTAAATTAAGAACCAGATGCTTTATCATCTCATCACAGTATCACCGTTCGATGCATAGTCAGTATCCTTTATGGATGATGTTGGGGGGGGGGGGGGTTATGAAGAGCAATTTCATGGCAGCGGAGTACTAAAGTGAAGGGAAGAGTGAAAAGAAAGCAACTAGCAAGAACATTAAAAAACCTATGCTATACTTAATAGGCTTTGCTAAATTCTCCGTTTCTGCCAAATGTAATCTCATTGTTCCATTTGTCGGCTTCAGTCATATGCAAAAAGTATCCGACATAAAAAAAAAATCGATAATTGCTAACACCGCTAGACCGTATTAGCAGATTAAAAATTTTAATTACCTTTTTATAAGTTGTATATAAATACAGTATATTTCATTTTCCAATATAAAATTAACATATTCACATAATATAGACTAGACACAAAGTGGCCAATGAATTAGAAACATTTGTTTAATTTGACTCCAGTTTAGCCAATGAAATTCGACAATGAATTACAGCATGAGTAATAAGGTTAGTTACTGGTAAATACCAGGCGTTCACCAGACATTTCCTTAGTTCTCGCAGACCTTATTGGAAGAGGATCATGCTGTCGGACATGTCGTGCCAAAATATCCCAAGCATTTTCTTTGGGGTTGCGTTATGGGCTCTGGGGTGGCGAAGGTAAATGACAGAAATTCTCTTCGTGTTCGCTGATCCACTGCTGAAGCAAACTGGCGCGATGAAGAGTAGTATTATCGTCCATGAAGAAAAATGCGCGATAAAAAATGTAGCATTGCAAGATGGACTTGTCGGCAACAATCTTCAAGTAGTCCGTTGAATGCACCGACCTTCCATGAATAATAGTTTTCATACCAGCAGAAGTGCCATACCATGAAAACACTACTAGAACCTTGAGTTGTCTTGATAAGGCATTGCTACATGGGGCACTTTCGCCGGTAAAATCAACATGTATCGAGATTCCTCAGATCACGTATCTTTCTTCCAATCTTAACGTGTCTAGTCATGTAAACTTATACTCTGACAAATTTAAGAATCTTCAAGGTCGTTTCCAGTCGAAACTAGCCATCATCATGTGGCTTAAAAATACCTATCACGCAACAGCCTGATTGATAATCATTGAAAACATTCTTTAATAAACTAAAATCCTCTTTGATAATATTTTAAAAATTAGCTATCATTAAATATTTTTATAAAATATGTAAATGAAATCTTTTAAACACGATTTCCAATGTAATCAGTATTAGATATCCTGTATGCTGCTTTTCTGTATTTCATGAAAGTAAAATCAAGAAGATTTATTTCGTTACCAGGATACTGGAAATGACCTTGAAGGTTCTCCATATATTTGTCACAGTATACATGAAAATACATGATTAATGATAAAAATAAGATGTCCATGGAGAAACTTTGGAGTATTGGCATTGGCTTTATTTTGCAAAGATGGAACTGGTTTTTGGTGACGACGTTTCAGACATAACTGTAGACGAGTTTTCCCGATCTATGAAGAAATAATGGATTTTGTATACGCGGGCCACTGCCGATTTGGATCCGCTTCAGTTCTGACCCTTGGTTTTGCCTGATATGGGTTGGGAACAGGTTTACTTAAAACCGTTTCTTATTTGTTGCGCAGCTGATGTCCTGTTTCTTCGAAGAGGTCTCGCTCATTATTGACTGCCTCTGAGTTATCACCGTTATCCTTTTTCGACAAAGACCGTGGATCATATTTCCAACAGTAGAATACTCTGGATCTCGCACCTTTCAAGAATCCAGTCAGCATTTTCACTGTTTCAGTCGCGGCTCCAGCTAGATGAGAAAGAACTAGGAGTCCCTTTTCGAAGTCAGTAAGTCCTTCATGTTCTCCATGCTGATCAGATTCTATGATTAGACTCACCCAAAGACGTCTTAAATAAGTACGCGCTTAAATCATATTGTCTTAACTACTTTGCATAAAAAGGATTAAAACGAATTTATATTATAAATTTCACACATGTTTCTAATTCATTGGCCGGTATATGTAATTGCTGCAACTAGACATGAAGAAATAAATAGTTATAGCAATTACACAGGCCAACAAAAATAACTTTTTCAAGTCATCTTTAACGTTAAGAGCTAATTCTAATGCCTTTTTTGTGCTGAATCAATATATGAGTTCAGTTTTTTCCCTATCACCCACAGATTTCTTGTTTTTCAATGAAACACTTTTAAATTATTCAGAGTTTGGGGCCTGATAAATTTCCTTGTGGCCCCAAAATAAGGACACTTTAATATTGCAGCCGCTTCTCTTCACACCCATTACTTTAACATTGCAGTCTCTATGTGCAGAACTTGGAAACGTGACATGATAGAAAAAATCTAAAAGCAGATTCGGATTCAGTATACAAAAATAAGGCAAATTCATTCAAGATGATTTTTCATCGTTGGCCTGGATTATTAGTTGAGGCGACTGATTAGTTTCTGATTTACATAAATGGTTATCTCGGGCATCTCTTAAACGTGTTGACAGGAATATGAGTAGAAAGTTAAATATAGAGCCTAATAAATTAGAAACTCTTTGATATTGAAAAAGGGATTTCATATTTGTAATGAAAGTGAAATTCTACGTTAAATCAATCAGATTTTTATTTTCCGCTAATTCACAATTAGTGTCATAACTAATCCAAACACCATAGATGAAATTAAAAAAAATAATAAAAAAGTTCATTAATCTTAATATAACTTTAAAATTAATGAGTAAAGTTTAAAAGAATCAACAAACGTAAAACTCAGCAAGTCAAATGGTTCTCGGCGATTCTTTTCGAAATGCCGGTGAAATGAGACTCGGTTAATTGGAACTTTACTCTAGCGCTCTTTTTCTATCAATAATGGTTATGTCACTGGCAGTCATTGTATCAAATTAACTCTACTCTGTTTTAATGTAAATTCGAAGGATTGGCCCTGCTTTCTGAGGATGTTCGAGCTTCTGCTAGTTTTCCCATAAAATTAATTTATTTTCACTGTAATACCAGAGGGCATCACTAAGATATGCGGCTTCAGCGTTGAGATTATTTTTTCGAATGTCGGGAAGAAAGCTCAAGAATATTTGCTAATATTAAAGCTTTAGTTGAATATTCCTAAATCAATTTCTCTGAATGTAGTAGCATTTCATATACCTTTTGCTTTATGAAATCGTGCTGTTAATTTTACTTCTTTTGTCTGAACTGCTCCAGAAAATATTTTTAACAAACAATTACAAGCTTCTTACTAATAATAAAAATGACGACAAATATATTTAATCCTTATGCTTGATTATCCAACTACGTTTCACTTCAACTTTGTGAACGTATGCATAAACCCTTGAAAGTGTTCCTTATTAATAATTAATATATGATTTAATAAAATTGATGCTATTACTTCCTGTTTACTTTTAGAGTACCTTTTTTAGATTGCCCCAATTACGTTTGTTTTACTAATCATTATTTTTTATTAGCGTTTCTGGTCTTCATTTTTATATATTCTTTAGCAATGCTCCTGTTTAAAATAATAATAATAATAATAATAATAATAATAACTTTTTCCCCTTTCCTGGGTCCGCCTCTAGGACTTGGCCTCCGGACTTGATCGAGTTTGGTTTCCTCAAACAGCAATAATAATAATAATAATAATAATAATAAGAAGAAGAAGAAGAAGAAGAAGAAGAAGAAGAAGAATAAATTAAGCCTCCCGAGGAAGGTATAGGAAAGTAGCGGAAGCTCTGAGTTCATTTTCTCGAACTTAGTATTTAGAAAATATAAAAGAGCCCTATCTTCTTTCCTTTCTCATCATTTTTGATCGAATGATATATTACACGCCATATATTGCCAATAGTTCTAAAGACCAAGTGACTGCCATCCCCACAACTCCGACTCCACTGGGACAATTTGGCCCAAATTTCATAGGAATGTAGAGTTTGCCTAGAGGAATATTTTATTTATTTAATTATTTTTATTTTATTTATTTATTTAATAATATTATAAATATTTAATAATATGCCTATCGAAATTTCATCCCTTTACATACCTAAATACACATAGATCACTTGTTCCCCTCTAATTCACACCCCCGTAGTTTCGACCCCAGTGGGCCAATCAAAACCAAACTAAATAGTGAAGGTACTCATGCCCGTAGTAAGCTACATTCCGAATTTCAACCTTCTACCTCAAAAAATGCGGAAATTATGAAGGGGACGGACAGACAGACGGACATCGTGAAAACAATAAGCAGTTCCATTCTTCCGCTACTTAATATTAGAAGACCTTGCACACGAAATGAAACGCCTGTGGGAGCCAACAAAACACAAATTATTCCTGTCGTACTTTCTGCAATTCGGCTTATTCCACAATCACTTCACAAAAGCTTGACAGTATTGAATATAAACCCATAACTATACAAGATCTTATAGAAAGCAATAATCTGAACATTTGTCACATAATAAGGAGATTCTTACCCCAGATTAATATTTCCAATTCTCTTCCCTGCACTTGAACTCTCTATTCCCTCTCTTGGGCCCGCCTCTCGGACTTTGCCTCCGGACTTTTCCGGGTCCGAGTTCGATGTTTCCAAAAAACCAATAATAATATGTTAAAAAAGAAGACGTTTAAATTGTAAGGAATATGTTAATTATAAAGAAGGATAAATGAAAATAACTTGTATGTACTAATTGTAACGAAATACAATTTGTTGATATTAACAAGAAATTAATCCCCCTCCTGAGTAGGGTATAGGAAAGTAGCGGAAGCCCCGAATTCATTTATTTTTACCCCTTTAACTGCACTTTTAAGCCGGCCCCCCCCCCCAATTGGTTTAATCGAAAAATTAATTTTCTCGGACGTACTATTTAGAACTGAAAAAAGAGCTCTATCTTCTTTCGTTTCTCATCATTTCCGTTTGAATGATATATCATATGCCATTTGTTGTCATAGTTCTAAAGACCAAGTGATTGCCACAAATCCGACCTCACTGGAACAATTTGGCCCAAACTTTATAGTAATGTAGATATTGCCTAGAGGAATCTGCATATCGAATTTCACTCCTTTATTACATATAAGCTTATGTATACACGCAGAACTATTGGTCCCCTCTAACTCCCACACCGAAACTCCGACCCCAGTGGACCAATCAATATCAAACTAAACAGTGAAGATGCACATGCCCATAGTAAGCTACCTTCCGAATTTCAACCTTCTATCTCAAAAATGCAGAAATTATGAAGGGGACGGACAGACGGACATTATAAAACCAATAAGTAGCTCCATTCTTCCGCTACTTTATAATACACATTACCATTTGTTCTAGAAAAAATTATGCTACTCGAGAGATCTGATGTATTTATTTATTTGTGTATTTTTATTTTATTTTATATCCAATGGAGTGAAAAGAGGAGAAACAGCTAAAAGTAGGAAATGGAAAAATATAGGCAGTTAGAGTGGTTAAATTTTAAAAAATAATAAAATTACAGACTTTGCTTAGGTTTTAAAAATTTAAATTACATAATAATTACATTATAATCTCCATTGTCCAGATTGGTGGCTGTAAAAAAAATAATGATTGTCTTGATTGACTGTCATTTTAAAGAAAAAGATTTCAAAAAAATTTTTTTAGCTTGAATTTTATTAAGTTTTTTTCCCCCTTTAATTTTAACGGTAACTTATGTTGCTTTAATTTTTTTTATCATTTCCTCCGTTTTGATTTTTCAAATTTTATCAGGGCATATAAAACGTTCTTGCGAATTTCTGCACCCTGATATTTGACAAATAGCACCTAAATTCGTTAACAGAAACGGTTCTGTTCTAGATAATTTGCATCCTCGCACTTATTTTTTTTGGGAGGAGTCTTGAATCAATTATTTTATCGCAGTTAAGAAACGGTAAATGAGAGTCTACAATGGTGAAATCAAAATTCGAGTAGTACTGCTTTTTGAATTCAATCTGGGTTAATTGCAACTGAGGCATGTCGAAATGTATGTCAAGCGTATGGCCAGGGTGTCTTGTCAACATTAAAAGCTCAGTTTAATCTCGAAATTTCGGGATGGATATGAATCCCTCGAATATAACTTCCGCTATGGACGACCGCCTGCTATTGATGAAAATGCACTGAAGGCACTATTGAAGCTAAACCACGCGAAACATTTCATGAACTAGCCAGACAACAAACTGTGACATAGGGGAAAAGTAAAAAAAAAAAATGGATAAATGTGTCCTCCATTTTCTGTCAGCAGCAAATAAAATGCAACGTCTGACCACTTCGTCATCACAGAGAGCCACTGCTGGACCGAATCATTACATGCGATGAAAAATGGGTCCTCAACAATAATATTCATAGCTTCTACCGATGGTTATTATCAGGAAACCTCTGTCTTAGATAGATTCCAAAGCAGGACCTACACCCAAAGAAAAGACTGCTTTCTGGAACGAAGCTGGAATGTTGCACTTTGTCTTAGCGCAATGTGATGGTTTGACAGCACACGTGTACTGTGATATGCTCCAACGGACTCATCAGAAAATCCTCCAACAACAATGTCCCCTACTGCTACAGGACAAAGCAAGATCGCACACAGCTTTACAGTCCCGTTCAAACATTATGCAGCTTGAGTGGGAAAGTTTGCCTCATCCTCCGTACTCAACTGACATCTCTCCCTCAGATTACCACCTGTTAGATCATTGGATAATCATAGGCGCACACGATATTTAGAAATAGTCATGCCTTCGAAAACGTTGCAAGACTTTTTTATCTCTTAAATCAAAGATTTCTTCTTTGACATGAGATTTACATCCTCACACTCGTTGGAGAATGTTATTGATTTTGAGGGGGGGGGGTTACTTTAATAAATAAATTAAATGTCTTTATAAATTATGTGAGTGCAAATGTATCACTGAAAATATGCAAGAACTTTTTTAATGACCTGATATTATTAAATTGGTAATTGAAGTAATCTAGGGGTAGTTCAAACGGTTAAGCTAGTTAAAAATATAAAATTAAAAAAAATTTGTTATTATCAACGAACATTATTTTTCCCTGCAGAGCGATAGAGACATACTTATGCTTTACACGCCGTCTCCAAAGACAATATCTAATACAGTATTTACATCGACTATTATTCACAAGTCTACTTTTCCCTTTTTAATGGACCATAGCACTAGTTAAGCAAATGGCATTTCCGTAATTTAATAATAAAGTAATCACGAAATTTGATGACTAAAATTAATAAAATAAAATTACCTCAATTAAAGCTAGTAGCTGGTATGTGTTGTAATTGCTAATGAGTGCCAGCCTAAATTCGACAGGATTATTCTAGTGGAGAAAGTTAAACTTATCTATGGCTCATCAACAATGTTCTATTAGTATTGACTGATGTGCAAAGTAATAGAGCAAAGTATTTTATTAATGTGGTTCTTTTTAATAGAGATGTTTGTTTTTTTACAGATCCTTTTAACGATATTATTTACATTATAAATTCCCATATTCATTTCATATTAAGTGAAAATTCGAACGATGAAAGTGATCGTTCTAATGGATACGGGTGAATGCTGTAACGTGCTAGTTTGTGACACGTACAGCCAGAGGGACAATTAAGGTAAGTGTAGGCAAAAAAATTATAGTTTTACTAAAAAAAAAAAGGGGGGGGGGGAAAGCGTTACTACGAAACCGCGGGAAAGATAAGGCTACAGTCCCAGATAAAAGCTCCCAAAGAAAGAATTAAATGAATTAAAAAATTGAAAGATTTACAAAAAGGAACCTTCCCGTAAAAACCCCGAAAAACTATGAGTAAGATTCAGAAGTTTTGAGGTAAAGGAAAAAAAAATGTAAAAAAAATACTTAACCCAGAAGGGTACCAAGTAAAAATTGTAATCTTTATTACAAAGAAAAAGTAGTTAAAATTCAGGCTGCTTACAATTCACAAAGCCAAGGCAAGAAAAATGGTTTAAGACACAAATCCCAATATTACTTGGTAACGAAAAAAAAGAATACAAATAAAGAGTGGCATCCGAGGAGATGACAGGACACGAGATGACGAAAAAATGGCACAGCAAAACAAGACTCGTAGTCTAAGAAGAAACAAAGGGCACGTGGACGGCAACTACGACCATACAGATGGGTGGAAAGAAAAATATCAGTGGATGGATGGATCATAATACTGTTCCTATTAACTAAACAGGTGGCTACCTATTTTGAAAAAGCCGGGAATAAATGGCGAAACTAGTTGGAACTCCTGATGTCCCTCTGTTATACTGTAAGGCACCACCTGTTTAGGAAAGAAAAAGTACAACACACACTATGAACGGCGGGAAGACTTGGAAGACGGTAACGGGGTGAAGATGAATCCGAGGCACCTGAAATAAAAAGAAAACCGCAACAGCAAGGAGAAGGCAAGCAAACCCGGGGGAGGGTAAAACTAAAAGAGCTACAAGCTAATAATAATAAGAGATAAAAGGATGAGAGGGTTATACAGAGGTTAGTAGAAAATTAGGGTAAGCTAAACCCAAACCAAACCTGCGTCAGGATGCCTCGGAGGCGAAAAAGGCGACACCGGCGAGAAAAAAAAAAAAGAATCAAATTCAGTACACGACATCATGGCAGAGCGAAGAGGACATCCGACGTAGAATGATGGGAGTCCGGTTCCAATCCATTCGGGAACGGAGAAATGATGAAGCTGGTAGCCACGGTCGAACCCATGATGACGTCGGGCGCTCACGACGCACTCGTGCTAGGGAAGCCAGAGAACTCGAAGAGTGTTATTCATTTTGCCCATAACACTGATAGGCAAAATGAATAAAAGCAAAATTCAATGATCGGGGCTAGTCATCACGGCACCCGAAAAAAAAACTGTCGACACCAGACAGTACGAAGCTCGCGAAAAACAAAGAATAATATTACAATTTTCATTCTCAAAGTTAATCCAAAGGCGAGGATACGTCGGCTCCCAACGGGCGATTTCACTGCGCCCAAGTAGCTAGTTGAGCCGCCGACCGTCAACTGCCTCAGACCAAAACCTAAAAAACATAAGCAAAAGGAATGACACGCGCAAATCAACCCACCGAGAACGAGAGAAACACGCAGCGACAATCAAGGGAGACAAAAGCATTGTTAAAAAAAATAGAGACCAAAAAATAGGCTTAAATAAAATAACAAATAATAAAGAATAAAAAGGAGAAAATTACGCGCAAAAAAAAAAATAAAATTATCTCAGAAAAAGGCCCGTAACAATGCTTGCATGTTGTGTGCGCTTCTGTGTGTGTGTGTATCTGTGTGAATGTATGTGAGAGAGAGAGAGAGAGAGAGAGAGAGAGAGAGAGAGGAAGCGACCTAATTCCATACGGAATGAAGATAGGAAGAAAGGAAGGCAGATGCAATGAGAGATAGGAGGGTTGAGGATGGAGGTGATAAGGGAGTTTTCCTTTTGGTACAACCTTACACCGACCGAGTGGGTCGAGGTCGACCAAATACCCAGTTTCCCATTGCGCGATTTAAAAAAAGAAAAAGCGGTCAGGTCAGTTTGCCGATCTCGATCTGAAAACTGCTGTGTAAACAAATTTGAAAAGGAACGAGAGAGATGGAGAATAAATTTTGCCATCTCTTGGTCTTAGGTGGCGAGCTCGTAGAGATGACGTATAGGGCAAAGCCAAGAAGATGCGTTCAAAAGGTGGGGAACCGGCGGAGGATTAGGAGCGACAGGACGGAACAATCGCCGCTGCCGTTATCAGAAGAGGGACTCAGTTGTGAATCGTCGTTAAAGCAATCGTCGACATTGAAGGACAAAATGGGAGACCCGACGACGAAGGCCTCTATTGGAACACATTTCGCTAAATAGCGCACAAGAAATAATTTGCATAAAGTAAAATACACCGGCCTCGCGTGCTGCACTCTGCGCTTTATCAACGTTTCGCAAGAGAAGAGACAAAAGGAGGCGGCCGCCGGTGAAGGCAATAAATCCAAAAAGCCAAGTGATTTACTGGCAGCGCTATTTTTCTTCTTTTGGCTTCTTCTTCTCACAAGAGGTAGCATTTCCAACGTTGTGCTCGGAGATGCGCTGATTTATTCAACGGCGTTTGCCATCTTCTGCAGAATTCATTTAATTGCCATATCGTACACGCTCTCAACGATAAAGTCACATTCGGGACTCGAAATATTTATGACGAAGAGAACTGCTTCCGCTTATTAGAACCTCGAAATTTGCACTCATCAGCAAAAGAATTAACTTGTCTCAATCGCTAAATTTTTACAAACAAATTATTTTGATCAAAAATTTCTGGATGCCCCTCTAAAACAATATTACGTGTCCTAATTACAATTCTGTAGTGTATAAGGTAACACATACGGAAACATGTCTTACTGTACGCATTTGTGATTTATTTCGTTGCCGCGAAAAGCTCAGTGAGTTTCAACGTGGCACCATCGTAGGATGAAAGATGTTATGTAGGTAGCAAGTCTCTACGTAGGTAAGATTTCCATCTTTCTGGAAATACCCCATAAATACCCCATTCAACTATAATTGACATCTTTTTTAAATGGAAATCTCAAGGAGTACACCAGTGAAACAGCCGAAGTGGCAGACCAAAGAAAATGACCCATATTGTCGAGTGCTAGCAAGTGTGACACGAAGGGATTGGCAGTCTTCAGCTGAAACAGTTGCTACAGAGTTCCGAAATGCCATTTTCAAGCTATCACCAGTACAATCATCATTCGCTGGAACTAAAGATCCTTGTTTCTATAGTCGTGCTGCTGTTCATAAATCCCACATCAGAATGGTATGCAGATCACGAAAACTAGACCATGGAACTATGTCTTTGACAGAAGGTTGAGATTGGATTAATCCTATACCAACATGTCAATGTTCCTTGTCACAAAGCTGGTATGTAGAAATAATTTGAGGAGTAGTGGCGGCTCGTCCATAGGCACTGCGGCACTGCAGCACCCCCAGTTTCACTTTCCATATCGATAAAATTCAATATAATGTGTCTTTTTTTTTCTTTAATACTATTCTCATACATGTATATTATATGATCCTTAAGCTTAATGTCACTAGCTATTCTCTAGTTCGTGAAAAAATTAAGCTTTTCTGACGTAGCACCCCAGAAATTTTAGCTACTGTTGAGGAGACATAAATGGAAGAAACGACGTGCCTGCACGGAGTCCCATTATAAATCTCACTGAGCACCTGTAGATGAGCTGCATCGACGACTGGATGCTAGGCCACAGAGCCAACATCTGTGACGGAACTCATGAGCGCTCTTCGGGAAGAATGGAAAAAACTTCTTGGATTATTTGTATACCTCATGCGCTGTTTTTCCATGTAATCATTTGCATGTCCTTCCATGATCTACGTGCCATGCAATTTAGAGACCAGTCTTTCCCTTTCTATAAATTGACTGGTTGGAAACTGAAACTATGCTTCAACATTAGGTAAATAAATTTAGATGAGAAACAGAAAAAAAAACTTCGGCGACCTGGATTCGAACCAGGGACCACGAACAGCAACCGCAGCGGCCCAGTTGGTCTAGGCGACAAGCTAAATACACGTGGTTCCTGGTTCGAATCCAGATCGCAGAAATTTTTTCCTTTCCTTTTTCATCTAAATTTATTCTTCATTTCTATTTAAATTTGTCATATAATTCTCTACAATAGAATTGTTAATTAATACTACTATTTAGCCAGCACAATTAGTCAGTGACAACTATTTTTTTGCCAATTCAATTTACAGATCTGTCGTATAAAAACTATTGTCCTCGAAAACCTCATTCAATAATGTTTGATTATAAGTGGTGCCCACGACTAAGCGTAAATGCAAAAAATTAATATTAACCGGAGTCAATCTATTTTCTAACAATGGAGCGCTGTTATTATTAATATTGCTATTCGATGGCAACCCTGACTGTATCTTTCAAGAACTTGAAACGTTATCGAGCGATCGAACGCACCTTGTTTGTTTAGGTTCTTGAGCGTTCCCCAACGCAAAAAGTGCGCCGCTAATGTGGAGATCACAGGTGCACAACTGGTTCACAATTGGCTACTTAGAACACGTGATTAACTTTTTACTGCCACCTTTGGTAAACAGCGAATTCACTGCATTAGCAGCGTGGGTGGATGAACTTTTCGTGTGCACTTGGGGCGGAGTCGTCGACGGACGAAGGGAAGCAAAAATGAAATTAAAAAAAAAGGAAAAAGAGACACGACAGAGCTGTGGTGGTGGACGGTTCACGTTGGACGGTTGTATATAAATGGAAGAAACAAGAATCACGCACGCACACTCTGTGTATATGGTATTTAACGTTATCACTTGCAAACTCCCTGGCTATTTTTAAACGATTATGAACTCAAATCGACGCCTTTCACCCATTTAGCGATATCAATGTCGTTTCCGTTTTCTCTCGTCGGCGTTAAAGATCGCATCCGTTGACGACGGTAATGGAGCGGGCAAAATGGAGAATTTAAACTCGTGAGAAAAACGCACTGCACAGAGGAGGATAAAAATAAAAACTTCGAATAAATCTTACAGAGGTCCCTAATCGTCTTCTCAGTTTGAAGAATGTGTATTATCATAATGCACACGCTAGTTAATGAATTAGAAATATCTCCATCCGCATTAGCCCAATGCGCGGTTGCCATAGAGTCAATTGAAGCATTGTGAAACAATGAAAGCGCCAGGCGTTCACCAGACATTCCCTCGGTTCTCGCAAATTTGTTGGAAGAGGATTTTGCTGTCGGATATGTCGTTCCAACATGTCTCAACTATTCTCTATAGGGTAAACGACAAAAGTCAACTTCGTGTTCGCTAGACCACATAAGGATAAAAATGCTGTATTGCAGATGTCCTTGGTCGGCAACAATGTTCCGAGGAACGCACCCGACCTTCAGTGAATATTAAGGGACCAGTTCCATATGAGCAGAAGGATGATACAACTAATAGAACCTTCAGTTGTCTCGATAAGAAATGGTAGGCAGATCCCACCAACTCTCTACCTACAAAACTACGTTTATCGTCACACCACAGTCCTAGTCTTCTAGTCTTTATGCTTGGTACACAGTCCTACCAACTCAGTGGAATCGTATCCTAGTGAAATGACTACACGAAGAAAACCATCTCTAGCTGTTTTGCCTCCGTTAATACCGAAACCCGTAAAGCTTAATAAAATACAAGGTGTAGCAATTAAATTAAACCCGGACAGAGGTCGCTGCATAAAATGTATACAAAATTCAACATGTCAAGATACGGTTTGTATGAGTCACTTATCGCACTGCAGCTGCATAGATTTTTATTTTAGTAGCGTAGAGGATTCGAGTTTAGACACGCATTATAGCAACGCACGTGAAAAAGTATCGTCGAGAAAAAAAAAAAATACGGAACAACGGGCTTGCATAAAATTCTGCATAAAATTGGGTAAATCGGCCACGGAAACGATGCTCTATCCCGAACGAGCACACTTGAGTGGTTGGTCGCTTTCGCTCTGGAAGATCAGGTTCCGTTCGAACGCAAGAAACCACCGAGAAAGTCAGGAACCTCGTCACTGCTGACCGCCGAATCACAATGCGTATGCTTTCGAATGAGATGAGCTGCAACAAGTTGGGTTTTTCTTCAAGATAATGCCCAGCTGCATACCGCCCAAAGTGTGAAAAGTGTGAAGCGATTTCTGGCCAAACACAGGATCACAGAGCTCAACCACCGCCTTATTCTCAGGATTTGGCATCTCCAGACGTTTTCTTGTTCCCACAGATGAAAAACGCCACGATTTCAAGATGTTTCCTACATTGAGAAAAAATATGACATCGGAAATCAAGAGAATTTGTCCGAGGACTTTAAAAGCTGTTTTACAAACTTGAACAAACGCGCTTAAAAGTGTATTGTGTCCAGTGGAGATTAGTTTGAATCATATTAAACAGAATTTTCTTTGGACTTTCTGTTTGTGAGTATTTGTATTAGTCCGGGTATTTAATTGCCAAACCTTGTATCTACCCTATTACCCTGCTTTGTTCCACAATTTTTGACCCAAAAGCTACCCTCGACTTATCCATGAGATCAACTTATACACGAATACAGTGCATCCTTTGTTATGGCGGTGACTTTGTGACTATTTGATAACACCACCAACATACAACTTTTCCAAAACATATACTTTTAAAGAATAAAATTACCACAAAAAGCACAGTTTCGTTTGACAGATCAAAACTGAGCTTGAGATATAAACCCGATTTCCGGTACAAAACTCAACTGTTCTTCAAATTTAATCCTCATAATTTTAATTAAAGCTTGCACTCCAAACCAGACAAAGGCCAGATTTTAATTAAAGCGTATGCAGGATTAACCTACAAGTAGAAATGAAACTTAAATAAGCTTATTCTGCGGCATCCAAAATCTAAAGAAGAAGGACCTGTGAAGTATAGTAAAGATAAGGGCAGGATTTAATCTAGGTTTGTTTGTGGGATTAACATTGTAGGATGCTATATAAGGATAATTAAAGAAAACATGTCCTTTACATATTTAAAATATTTTTTAACTTTTATTATAAATAATAAGATTATGCAGAAGCGCGTTTTCTTTAACAAAGGATTGGGCTTAGGTGCTGCATTTTTAATATGACGAGAAGTAAGAATTGCAAATGCAACTCTGTCGTTCTAATCATTTTAAATATTTTTTTCTAAGAGGCATGTAAGTAAAGAGTTTACAAGTTATTTTTAACTCCTCATATAATGGCTTAGTAATGAAAACTTAAGCATCCGAAGGAGACTTCACAGCAAATGACGCAACTCTCTCGGAAACGACTCTTTAGGCACCGCGAACCAATTAATGAGTGAAATAAAACAATTAAACTAAGTTCTCCGAAATCTTAAGGAAAAAAAGTAAAAACAAAAGGCTTTCAGCGATTTTCGTTTTAACTCCTCTTTCAATTATAAGAAATCAAAGTGAACTTTGCTCATCTTTAAATCCAATTTGCAAAATTACGCGCACGCACAACAAGACAGCGGCGGAGATGGCGATCAAAAAATAAAAAAAAATGGCAAAATAAAGCAAACACGATTAATTAATCAGCCAGACAATCGATTTCAACCGTCTGATGTATCAAAACGTCATCTTTGTAAACAAGGGGGTGTTTAATAATAACTCCCTTTCATCATTCAACGAGAATTGCATAGACCTAAAAGAGACTGCCAGTTAAACGCTTACTTGGGCCTGTTTTTCTTTCCTTGTCCACGTTTTTATTCCGAAGGCGGTGATGACTTATGGCGATTAATAAACGAAGCATTAAAATACGAATCGAAAACAAGAGTTTGGGGTCCCCGAGTCATTCGTTGCCATTTGTCGGAAGGCCTTTCCTTCCTTCCTTTCAGTCGCTGTGCATTTGATTAATCATCGTAAATAACGGCGAATGGAATTTTCACCGACAACCGAGTCGAGATTTAGAACGTCAACCCTTTTCGGCTCTTAAACAAAAGGAAACACTAATTCAATAAATATAAAAGGAATAGCATCTCCTCCACCCTCTAATAAAAAATTAACGTTGAAGTCTCGGAGAAACTCTTAATCTACAACGAATGGTCTCAGCGAACAACACTTTTATTAGAAGGGAAAATGCGTCTGTAATGTCTATTTCATGAATGTAAGAAGATGCGATATTCTGCACTTTCCGGAGCCAAAAGGGTTGCTGAATTTCGCAATTTACTGGATTTCAGACAAGTAGGGGAGAGCAGACCTGATCTGGACAAAAATCCCATTTTAAGCTATTTCTAGAACCTATAATGTAAAGTAACTCGGGGGAAGACGCAAGTTGGGCAATATTTCGTTATATGAAGTACTTCCTACGGAAAACGTAGAAGCAAGACTAGTATCGGAAGCTTTCATCTATTTATGAAGTTTAATCGATGTTTTATTGACAAGTAGACGCTTTGGTCTTGATGAGCGCTTAAATTAAATGATTTCATTGATCATATTTAAGCTCTAGCGGTCAACGTATCTCATTAAACTTAATGCAACCGTGATATTGTGACATGTTTCTCTTTGAATAGATGGTAGCTTGAGGCAACATGGAGTCCCGCAGAACAAAAATAAGTAAAGTAAAGAGTAATAAGTTCCGAATAAGTAGAGTTAAATGAATGTAAATTTTAATTATATTTTTAACCGACTTCAAAAAAAGATGGTTATCAATTCTACTGGTATGTATTGTTGGAATTGCACAATATTCATATATGTTAGTCTATGTGGGCTTCTAAACCGGTGTGCCAAATTTCATAAGTGTATGTATGTATGTTTGTCCACCTATTCTTCAGAAACTAGAAATCGAATTGCAATGATTCTTTCTTTATTGGATTAAGTATCTTTCAACTTAGGAAACAGTCCAAGTTTCATCAAAATCGGTTCAGTAGTTTTCAAGATATGAACTGATTATAGTTAGACGATAGTGAAAATTTCATCAAAGTCGGTTTTTTAAGACTCTGCTTAATCTTGTTTATACTCTGTTTAATCTTGTTGACATAATTTGTAAAAAAAAATAAAAAGATACCTTAAACTATAATTTAATATCTTAAATTTATGAAACATTCATTTTGGAACAATCATCGGCTTACGTTAACACTGATGTTTTCCTTTTGTGCCAAGAAAAAAATCTAGTAACGACCTAGTAAGGTATTCATTTTTAAATGAACATTTTAAGATGAACATGCTCGGATATTGCTGCAAACAATGACGTCATATTATCGTCTTCCCAACCACAATACCTACATCCATAGGACCGATCTTTCTTTAAGCCACAGAAGTCATTGTGGATTCCAAAATCTTCCAGGCCGCAGAATCATCTGGCTTCAATTTGGATCACTGCTGAGCGTTGCTTGGAATAAGGCAGCCACTGTCAGAAATGGAACTGACAGATTTTCTGTATGTGTGATTTATGCCTACAATCCACATCAAATTACAAAGCATGCAATTGTCATTTCGGACAACGTAGAAGAGGGGTCATCTAATAATGCTCACAATGGGAACCAAGAACCTAAGAAGACCGTTAGCATTTCTCTCAGCGAGCAATGTGTCATCGTTCGAAGAAATAAACCCATACCAACACTGTCGAAACCAAAGTGGAAGAAAGAAACAAACCGCTGAAGTCTTAGGAACGATGGAGAAGAGAAAACTGTTAAAAGGGAAAAAGAGACTACCACCAACAGAGAAATGAAGAGCCCAACAGAAGAGGAAGCGCATAGCAAGCTCGTCATAATAATAACCATCATCCTCGTTGCCTTTACAGGCTAATTTTATAGTTAAATCTCAATAGCAAAAAAAAAAAAAATATTTGAATATATTTAAAAATATCTCTTCGATTTTTTATTTTCATATAAAAAATAATGATCGTCACTTTAGGGCGTCTTCTCCTGACTTGCCTTATAATTTTAGTCTCTTAAGATTTAAATATAGCCATAATCTAGGATTTCTTATAAGTAATAAATATTTAGCGTATTTAATATAATTAATTTTCTAAACATGGTCCGAAATAACCTCAGGTCGCTTTGGAAGCCCTTGGGGCTTCTCGAATATGATTTATTACATTGCAATTAATGTATAATAATTTCAAAGTTAAATACGCTAGTGTTTTGTGGTCTTCCGCTTCAACACTTTCTATTTTCCGTCTAATGTTCGGTTACAATAAAATCATCCAAGCAGCCTTTTCTATTGGAAAATATGCTTTCGTTAGTTTGGCCTATTCCGAATTCACTTAATAATGCCAAAATGATGAAGATTTATATTGATATAGCAGACCAGGAACATGCAGCTCATTTCGTAGCCTATTGATAGAAAACCCAATAATCGGAACAGAGAGACCTACAAGTGCACACTCCAGCCACCATTATAATATCTCCTTATCTTACTTAAGGTTTCCTTATAACTTATTACAATGTGAAAACAAATGCCGTTTATCCTGAGACTAACCAAATGACTTGTGTGGTAAGCACGAATGTAATTGCTCAGTACATTTAATTTTAACAACAATAAGTTAAATTTAGACCTGATGAAACCTATGTTCTATCCTCTTGGGGTTTATCATTAAAATAATAATAATAATAATAATAATAATAATAATAATAATAATAATATGTAACACAAAAAGAGAACTATGTAAGAAGAAAAATGCTCTGGTAGAAAACTAACAAATAAAATGCAAGAATAAATTAACGCATTAATTACACAGCCCTTGCCTGAAAACAAAGAAAATATAGCTCAATGCCGAAATCACGATATAAAACATCGAATCCTTTGGCCCATTCAACCAACAGTATGGCCCTCAACCACGATAAAACTTGGATTTTGCGCATATCCACTGAAACAATATCCGTCACAGCTTCTCATTCCCAGGGATTCGTTTTTGATAGCAGACTGAACTTAAAAGATCATATTGCCATTCTACAATTATGCCATCTTCAATAATTAAAAAATTAAGAAGACATTAAGTAGCAGAGAATTGTTTTATGATTATTAACAGTCCTGTGATAGCTAAATTCGTATAATGCTATTGTTATTTGAGCAATGGCATCTACATTCTTGATTACTCGAACACGTATTGCTGATCACGTATTGTTTTCGGCCGCCTGTCTAAGCCTAGCTAATATGTATCAGCGAAAACATCCACCCCGAAAAACTTTTACATGGTTATGATTCATACAAGTTATGATCTTCCCACATAAAAATATCGGCATTTTCGCGGGAAATGAACGGCCCTTTTTGCTTACTCTTAGGAAACTGGTTTCAAATTCCTTGTTGGACTCCATATCTTTTAACACCCTACCAATATAAAAAGTAGTGGTTTTAGTATAGTAAAATTAAGGGGTTTCTTATAAACTGCGCGTTGAATATCTTTTTTTGAAGTGAGCGATTTCTCTTTCTTCTTTTTGTACATTCGAACCATCTTAAATCATGCTGTTAATTCGTTAAGATATACTGCTAAATCAAGTTTTTGATATTTTATCATGCAAAAAGTACTCCAAAAAGTGCGGTTTTCCTCGATTGTTCATCTTCTTCTTGCTGCGCTGTTTTGCCCTTTTTTGCACCAAACTGAAGATCTCAGAAAGAGAAGAGAATTCAACTCATGTGAAATAATAACAATGGTGTGATCGATTCGAATGGTCCGAAACAACCCCTTTCAGCGTGTCCCCAGACGGCAATGGGATCTATCCTTATAGCATGCACCATACCAGACATGAAGATTTCCCATAGCACAGAAGATGATATTCTGTTTTTTCATTACCACTTGTATAGTGACTAAGATTATTTAACTAATACGCATAGAACACCAGGCAAACATTATACATTCAACACACAGAGAGTAGATATGAAGTCATTCAACATATTGAAATTATTGCTAGTATTATTAGGAGAGATAAAAGTCACCAGTTGTTCATGTCGATTTCGTTGTAATTGCATAATATCTTTTAGGTATACATATATGTTTGCCATGATTAGAACAAATTAAAATTTCACACTTCGTTATTTGTCTCTGTATTGTACGGGATTTTATTCCAGTTTGAAATCGTTATTCATAAAAAGGGAGGTCATCGTAGTTTCAAGTTTATATATTCTAAGAGATCATGTTTTTTTAATGAATTTCTTAACCATTTTCTAAGAAAAGCCATTGGATATGTTTCGTCTGTTAATCGTTTATATATTTCTTTCAATTTAGCTAGAACAGCGTGGAAATTTAGAATAGTTTAACCATTACAATAATCTGTGATTGCCGTGTACGTATTATGACTCAGATAACGACCATCAATATTTCAAATCATTAAAATGAGTGTTCTCCATAACTTTTCACTGTGGATGCATTCTAGCAAATCAACGCTACAATTCTTAAGACTCCTGACTATGAATATAATGACTATTTTTTACGCAAATTAACTTTTATGCACTGATATTTGGAGGATTCATTCTGTTTGCCATTGCACTAATAGACATGGATATTTATTAACGTATTGATATCAACCATTGACATTATGTTCTGATCTAAACAAGAAAACTATTATTATAGATACCACAATGAAAGAAGAGCTCTGCAAAAGATACCAATATAACTGAACCTGTATCTTTACATCCTGTATTTTTACCCTGAAAATTTCTTTAAATCTCACGCGCAAATAGAGCATTGAGGGGTTTACTATAATAGAAAAAATCTCAAGAGCGAAAGATTTAGCTGGATTTAAGAAATCAGCATGTCCGAACTAACCTTCATCTAAAACAACCCTACTCTAAATCCAATCTTAGATTTAACAGAAATGAGATTAAACCTATAATTTGTAATTCGTAACAACAGTTTTATCCATAATATAGTTTGACAATTTTGATGACGATATTAAATTCTATACTATTGCAAAGCAAATTAATTACTATTCTAATATAAAGATTATCATTCAACTATGCTGCATCCAATATAATCAATAGCAAATAACAGACTGAATGTAGCTTATAACCAAATAATTTGTGTACAACTTTCTCTCTTGATAAATAAGATTCTATTACGAGAAAATTTAATCAATTTAGAATTCCTAGGGTGGCGACAATCCTAGGAAATGTTGATCGAAGAGTTGATTAAATCATTCACTGATATTGTTGATCCATAGCATTTTTTGAAATATTGGTTACTTGACAATCCCCAATAAGCAATACAAGGGAATATAAAGTTGATAGACTTTCTGTTTGGAACGAACATGAATTCTCTTATAATTCTCGACATAATAATTAAGAAAATAATAATCCTGGACAGTGATTCATCGTATTGCTCCAACCATAAAAGTCATGCTCTATTCCTTTAGGATGTTATTGTAATAATAATAATGACAATAATAATAATAATAATAATAAAATATAATGATAATTAATATTATTATAATATTTGTTCAAAAATTCACTATAGACAAATTTGGATAATGCGGCAACGAAGAGATGTGCCCATACAAACACTTCGGAACCAATAAAATCTATTCTTGTCTGCAAAAATACTCCATTTAAATTCTCAAACATAACCAGTAAAAAAAAATATTTCTTTTAAAATTTTTAATTTTTAATTTTTCATCCATATGAATAGGGAATAATAAAAACCTATTGTTAAAAATCCTTTGTTGCCACTAGTATTCTTAAACATCAAATTTTTGGCTAAATTTAAAAATTAAGTCATTCGAGTTCAAAAATTTCGTCACTTGCCATTTCCTATTCCCTGCCTCTCCTACCCCCGTAAGAACTCTCAATTATTCAGCAGTTCCACCATTCGGCCAGGCAGAGCGAGAGCGTCGATCGCCGTCGTCATTAATGTCTTTCCCCAACTTGATGGAAAACGACAACATGTCACGAGACGAAGCGAAAAAGGGACCACAACTTAATATACAAAGAGACGAAAAAAAAAAATCCCCCCCCCCCAAAAAAAAAACCCACCAAAAGAAATCAAAGTTCTTCATTACACTCATAAACGAAACCAGCAACACGTTCATGTATTCAGAGCAATGCAATATATATATATATAGAAAAAAAAAACTGTTTTTGTGTGGGCAAGTTAATAAGATAAAACAATATATTTCCTACTTACGGATGACGGATACAATAGCGGTTGATGGAAAGAGTCTCGACCTTTGACCTCCCCGTCACGGACATTGGCGAGAGTGAGAATAATCCACCGAGATCCGAACGAATGGAGAGGCCGCCCCGACGAAACGAACGATCCCAGCGACAGCCAGCCGGTCCAGAGGAGCGATTGATCAAGACTTGTTGTTGCTCTGCCAGTAGCAGTTAAAGTAGGCGGAGGCGAGAGCGCGAGAAGGGCACGTGCGATTCCACTGGCTCCCAGAGACACTTCTGCTGGAGAGCGCGAGAGCTGGCGAGCCTGCCTTCCGCTCACTGCCTGCCTTCTTCCACCCCCCCTGCGAGCCGACGAACGATGGAAGCGACCCGAGACGGCCGACTGTCGATGCGGCGGCGCTGCTTGGCGAGGCAGTTCGCTCCACTCAACACGCGACCATAGGGGACTCTCTTCACTCTCTCCCTTTCTCTCTATCTCCCTTTCCATTGAGGGAAAAAAAAACATTCACCGAAGGAAGCACATACACCCTGTGAAGAAAGTACTAGCCCACCCACGCAAATGCAATAACTGTTTATTTCACTAATTGTTTAATAGCCCATTTTATTAAAATAAATTATCTAACGTAAATATCAAACATGTCAAATATTTATTTTTAAAGCAAACAAAAGCATTTGTTGGCCCTGAAACTGACATTAATAAATCCGTGTTGGCCCGCCTTTTCTCTCAACAACCTCTTCTATCATTCTGTCAGGCATCGTTTCAACCAATTTCTTGAGATCATCTATGTTTATCATATCCCAAGCATTCCAAATTGCAACTTTGAGATCATTGAGATGACGATTAATGAGTACTGTGCCCATATCTCATGTTCACCATCCAATTCCACACATTTAACATCCTCTGGGACCGCGAGGACCATGGAATGACGTTCATCTTTTCTCTTTTAAGCCACTACATGGTGGATTTTGATGGATGCACCGAAGCATTATCTTGTTGGAATCTTTAAGTAAGGTCCAAAGGGGATTAAAGAGTAGTAATTGCTGATAGTTTCTGGAGTTTAGTTTATTATCCAAAAACACAAGATCTGCCTTTTCTCCTGCTCCGACTGCTGCCCATACCATCGCTTTATTGTCTGCTCATTCCTCCCTAGGTTGAACGCGTAGGGAAAATTAAGTCATGCCAATATGATAAGTAACTATCAGAGTCATCGAGAAAGAAACCTTTTGCTTCAGAAGAAAACAATTTCTTTCCACTCATGGCACCATTTCACAGCTTTATTAGCAATGCAAGGCGATTTTACCTTTGAGCTTAAGTTTTACTTTTATTTCCAAAATTGACATGGGCATTCGAACGTAAGCTCTTCTACACAATTTGATGCAACACAGAAGTTGGTAGTTCATTTTCAATCTGATGGCTAGACATGTCACTATGATAGCAAAGAGCATGAATTCGCCTGTGGTCCTGAGACTATAGCATTGAGGTATTCCACAGGCGTCATTTTGGATAATAGCGCGGTCCACGAGATAACAAGGCCTGGAAGCGAAAAAGTCACCTGACCATCGGGATACTATAGTTCATCCAGCCTTAGTTTGCACGAAACTATTGAAACGATTGAAACGGCCATCACATTTCGCGCAAAATAAGGCTGGATGGAGTATAGCAACAACCCAACTTTCATTGTCTCCATCTTAGATGTTAACAATCAGTGTTTTTCCTTTTGTTGGAAACAATGAAGGTTGAATTGTTGCTAGCACCCAGTTGGTCAGGTGACTTTTCCGCTTTTAGGCCTTGCTATCTCGTTGGTCTCGGGATAACAAGTTTGTGAACGCTATATAACTGATGGTGCTATTCGCCATGTCAACCTTTTTTTTTACCGTGAAGTAAATATACATTCTTTCTTATTAAAGCAGGGCTGCCCAAGATTTCTGTCCGCGGGCAGCGCCCGTGTACACGAGTAACCTCCCCCCCCCCTATTGCACATTACATTAATCAGTTCCTTAAAGTCGAGTTACTAATTATCAACTCGACATTGTAAAAAAAATAAAAAACGAGGCAGTTTACCATTTATTTCCTTCGTTTTAATGTGACAATTTTCTCGATGTCAGGTAAAATTGCATTTTCTTTTTCCCGATAGGACACGATTGCATATTAAGCATTTCGAATCCGATCTGTGAACAATGAAAAAAAAAACCAGATTCTCCCACTCTGGTTTAAATACTGGTTCAGTGATTTTATGCCTTTTCGGAATGTACGCGATGTTATGCGGGACGAAAAACAAGCAAATACCAGTAACAAAAGAAATAACGCCTCATTTAATGCAATCGCCCCCTAAAGTCTGGCAACACTGCATAGGAAAAACTATACCCACTTCCCTCCTGCATTTTGGACTATCTCCTCGGCTTTGTCCGTGAGCTTTGTCCGCGGGCATTTTATGTTGCGCGCAGGCGACGTGCACGATTTGAACGGCCCTGTATTAAAGGATAACACTTTAATTTGGTCTGTCGTTGCAGCGTGTCCAGAGAGTAAATATTCATATGACGTATGAAGCAGCGAACGGAAACGGACTAGCTGCTCAGAGGCTGTACAGAGAAAGATTCCCGACGAGACAACTGCCGAATCAACAAACGTTTGGGAAAGTGAATCTATCAGTGCTAGCAGATGTAATATGGGTTAGGTTAGGTTATGGATATTTGTAAGCTCTACGTTTGTAAAGCTATGCATGTTGTTGTAAATCCCTGCGGGAAAATGACGCCTTTACTCCCAGACGTCATCGACTGCCGCGCTTAAACGCTCATTTTCGGACAAACATTCTATGACGGAAATACCTATTTTGGTCCCCTCTACCAACCTTTAAAATTTTGCCAAATGTTTTCCGAACAACTTGTACATGCATTTTACGGTACTGCAAGCGCTGATGAAGTACCATGTGTACATTGCCATGACTGACATTCGCCAGAAGAGTTTAATTCTGTTCTGATCCATTGGAGGCAAAACTCTCGGAACCCGTTCCTCATCTCCTCTATATTGTTAAACCGCCGTCCGCGCAGGATGTGTTCCATGGACCACTGCCAAAAATAAGCTTTTGAGATACGAACGAACTTTTGACTCAACTGGTAAATATGCCTAGATTAACGGTATGGTATCACTTTCGAAATACAAATCATTTAGTAAGAAAATTATCAACTTTGACGTTGTTTCATTAATATGGATGCAAGGGCCAAAGAAGGGTCTCCTATTCCAGAAGTAGAGAGACCTTTGCCAGAAAATCGTCAAACGGCAAAGATTTCATGGTGCAGAGAGGAATTTCTTAATAGGAATAATCAGCCCTACACTTATCGAATTAAGTGCAAAATTGAATCGGAAATGACAAAACTGAAAGGAGTTTCTAAATACAGTAGGGTCTCGTTTTATGCGGATCTTTTTTATGTGGTTGATAACCCTAATGCGGTTTTAAATTATGTGGTGCATATCTCATGCAAGTTTGAGGGTTTCCCCGAAGCATACACATAAAAGTAAATATACTCAATGAGATTTCGAATTCGGGGCTTCCCCTTTATGCCTATATATGGTGGCCCAAAATTTACCTAACAAAATTAAATGTCTTTTTCTCAGTTAGAACTAAGTGCAATTGTTTGAAAATTGTGTGATATATTCGCGGCATTTTAGCGTCGCTTATATATCGTTTCGCATGAATGTTCATGCATGTAAACTATCCCAAACAATAATGATGTGACGTAGACTGGTTCCATGTATTCCCTTGACTCAATCCATTAGATTTCTACAAAGTCTACAAGGGCCGGTTTCATTAGCCCAGAACAATGGAGTCCTTGTCATTTTGTCCTATTGGACAATTTTTCTTTGCCTAGGGGCGCCTGGTGTCCGTGTAACGACCCTGTATTTACAACATGTTCGATGTGATTGCCAACAATCTCAATGATTTTGCGTAGAGGAATTGCAAAATTGGCCACCACCTTCCTGAGAACATCTATTGAAATAGTCAAAATATCACAACTCGATATTGGCACATTGCCCAAGGTCTTAGGGGTCGTCTTGTAGACCTTGCTCTTCAGGTGACCCCAAAAAAGAGATCTAATGGACTGAGGTCAGGTGAATACGGGGTCCAGTCGACGCCACATGCATAGTGTTTAGGATAATCCATTGCGAAGACATACTATCCGAAATGTTCATGTGTAATGATACAACAAACAAGTTAAAAATACATTGAGGCCACGAACTTATTATATGATTTTTAAAAAAATTATACTTTTTTCTAGCTGCGAAATTGATGTTTAATTTTGGTAGGTATGCTTTGGGCACCTAGTATACACAGTAAATTAATTACATATAAGAAATGAGCGTGTAAACAGTAAGTTTTCGGCAGCATTGTATTTCGTGATATCTTCCGATGGAACTCCTCGACCGCGTAACGAATTCCGGTACTTTGCCATCTTTTGATACCTTCCTCCTAGAATGTTTTATTAATGTGACACGCAGTAATAAGCAGCACATTGCGACTTTTGCATTAAATCATATAAAATGTGAGTGTCCATTAAGTTTAGGCCAGGTGGTCGAGAGGGCTAGGGCGTAGGCTTTCTAGTTCTCGAGTCCGCCTGGTCGTGGGCTCGAATTCCGCTGTGGGCATGGATGTTTGTGTTTGTCCCGGGCTGCGTACTGATATAACTTGTGTAAAAGATGCAAAATGACCTTAGTAGTCGACGCCAAAGTTTCTAATAAACCAACCATTAAGTCTAAATTGGGTGTGGGGTTGTTTTTGCCTTTTCATTGCTAATTGTTTTAAGATTTATTTTGGCCTAGTAGAGAAAAAGAAATCACCGAAAACAAGCAATTCCTTTAGAATTAGATATTACAAATTTGGATCGCTTAGTGAAAAGTGCAGGATCTACTAAAAATGGTGCCGAACACAGTCAAATTTGGTACTCAATATTTCTGATGATAAAACGTAAAAACATTTATTACATATCAATAAAGGTAAATGAATAAAGTTTGAAAACAAATTTCTTACAAGTTTCATATCAACTTCTTTCAGATTTTTAGTTAAATCCTATTTTCTTGAATTTCTATGCAATTTTACATTAATTCGAACTCATTATTTCTGTTTTATGCGATTTTAGAAAATATGAAACGTATCTCGGATCCTGAGCGTCAATTATTAGACGACAATCCGAGATATTGTCGAACGAGATCGGGATTGGTCGACGGGGACCGACGTCACGGGAGAAGGAAGGAGAGAGACGAGTGAGGACGGACGAGAGAGGGAGCTGGGAAAAGCCGGAGGAGTTGGGGCTCGTCAAGGACCGTCGGAGATAGACAAGAAGCCCGACGAGAACGACAGCACGACCCGAGAAGGACGGCTGGGACAATAGAGCAACGGAGGAAGCGTCAGGCGAGCTCCTGCCACGAGCAGGCGACGAACGCCGGTACAGATGACGAGGCATTCGACCAGAGGACGGGAACCGACTTGAATGGCGACACTTCGCTACAGTGGCAGGAGCTCGTCTGAGGTTAACTTCTACGCACGTCGGCCACGGCAATGAGAGGTTAACTTCTACGCACGCAGCCGACGACGTCGACGATAGCAGCGGCGAAAGGAAAGGCGACGACAAACCGACGAGTCGACTTCCTCACCAGGTACGTGCCACGTTTTTAAGGCAGTTATCAGTATTCTGCTGCGACGTGTATACGGACAATTATTCGTTATTCGAGGCAGCGTTTCCAGAGGTTACTGGAGGCGACAGAGTCGATAGCGCCTGGGCAGAGTCTTCCCGTTCTCGCTTGCCCACTATTCCGAGCGAGGAACAGGTGGGATTCTCCGCCTTTCCGCAAGTCCCTCGTCCTGCCGAGACGAGTGATATCGTCCAACGCCACGCCCGTTTCGTGTCGAACTTTTTCATGCTACAGAAGCCTGTGTGCTGACAGCCGGCACCTGAGATGAACTATTGACATTCATGTTATAATTTTAACTTCATATTCATTGGGCGAACGTTTCGTACTAAGCGCATTTCTTCGGATATCTTGCAGTCTGCTCTCTTCCCCTTAGAGCAAGAGTGGTTTATCCCGAAGGCTTAATTCTTCACGAGAGTTTGAACGATATGAGGTTCTCGTAGTTTCAGCAGCGTAGTGAGCTACGAAAATATTAGTCTGTTTGCTCTCCCGTCTAAAATAAGATTCCTCGGAGTGTGCGTCAGCCATTCATATCTATGAAGTGAAAGTCTCCGCCAACGAGCTGGATTTAACCCAAATACATCTCTTAGTGTTCATGTGTATGCTACAGTTATGGCAGCGTAGGGCCGGTGATTTATTTATAATAACGTAGTGCATGATTACGACTGGTATGGTCTTCAGTGTGAAGTTGTTTAGTGCAGTAACTGTATGTGCATAATTTACCCTACTAGTCTTGTGCTCTACTGTGGGTGAAGTGTGGTGTTAGTGCGACGAATTGCGTAATTTAAGGGAAGTAAGAGTGTTCTCACCCTTCCTATTTCTTATCGGCCCGTTTTCGTCGTAGAGTGCTACAATTTGGCTTTGGGCTACCGAATTGCATGATTGACAATCATGATCGTCTCTTGAGTGAAATGATATGCTTTAATGGTTGTGTGCTAATCATATATCTCATCACCAGTCCAGTGGCCCACTACTCCTGAAGAGTTGTGATTGCGAGACAAGGTGAAGTGATTTTGCCTAATGATAGCGTGTGTGCTATTTATTTGGTCAGTTTTGTGTCCTGCCCTTTTAAAGAAGTGTTGTTTTAAGGGGAGAAGGTGCGATTGCTACCGGAAGTAAAACAGTCTTCGCCCCCCCCCCCCCCACCCTGTGCCCCACTATTTTTATTCCATATGTTTATCCCTTACTTTTCGACCCCACTGTTTAATACCGCAGTGGGTTTAATACCACTGTTTAATACCGCAGTTTAATACCTATTTTACTCTTGAATTCAGGGCTTCCGCTACTTTCCTATACTTTCTTATTACATCCGGCCCCATACCCATTTAGACTCGTCTGTTCATTTTAGCATGTACTTTTTAACAATTTAATTCCAACTGCAAATAAAGCAAACGAATCAATTCGTAAGATCGGCCCCTCTCAGCAATATTGTAGGTGAGTGGGTGAATTCTGGATAAACTACCTCAAGAAATTTAGTAGGAATGGGAAAGGAAGAAACTTCTTCCTTATCCATTTTCGGTGAAACGTTATTTGTAACTGCCCTTTATATGATAAATTGAAGGATCTTTCAAATTAATGAGCTCTTTAACGGGGCTCATCCAAAGGAAAGCACGAGCGAAAAGGTCATTACTTAGGAATTTTTTTTATCGTGTCCATGATTCTTCTATTTATGCGTTTTTTTCCCTCTAAACAAGAATGCAGAGGATAACAAAAATTAATTTTTTTAAAAAAAGCAACACGTATGAAACTTATTATTCCATAGACATGATATGATTAACACGTTAGATTTAATGAGGTTGGACAAAATTATATAGTACATAATTATAACTACTTAGTACATAAGGAAAACCTGTATATGCAGAGTGGTGATGAATATGATGATTGCCCACCTTGAAATCCGCTAAATTGGATGAAAGTCAAACTATTGTAAATAGAAAGTGGATCTTGTGATATATTTTCCCATATTTTTTTCACTTGTCGGATTTGACATTTATGTCGCGATGAGGAAGCTATCTAAAATATAAAATCTACATGCCACTGGTATATGATGCGTCCACGTGCTGTCCTTTCCAAACACCTAAAGCTCTAGGCTCCTATAACTTAATACAGTCGCGAGACACACTCACAAATACAGTCGGTGAGATTAGCTCTTTGTGATCCTTTCCTTTAGACGGTTCTTAACATGCATTCTCGGCTTAAATGAGTTGCTTCGAGTATCCCCATAAAATGAATTCGAGGAGGGCGATCTCAAAGCCATTCCACGGATTGAGACCAAGCTGGAACCTGGATATCAAGCCTCCGACGAACAATTGCCCCATCATCATGCTAGAAAAAAAAAAAAAAAGCTGAAGGAAAGCCATTTCACATTTCGAAATATCTCGTGAACGGACTAGGCGCCGCTTGCAACTACGAGAACAGCACATTGAAGATGTCGTACAAAATTTCAGTGACGATAACTTCCAAATCTTGATAGAGTGAAATATCAAAGTGGAATGAATTTTGACGAATATTCTCGTGCTATTTGATATGTCTCAAGCTCCACTCTTGAAAAAGTTGACCTTCATCCAATATGGCGAATTTTAAGAAGGCGATCAAGTACATGTACTTCAAAATTAGGACCTCATATCCGTTTTACATTGTCGGTTTTGGAAAGAAAAGATTCTACTGTGAATTTTAAACCACCCTGTGAATTCGTACTACAGAGAAAAAACGAGAGCAAATGAGATGACGTTAGAGCCAGCTAACGTGGGGAGATTTTAATTATTTTATCCAATGTCTAAATTGTCAGTACATAAACATCTATGCAGTAACTCTCACGATTTCGATATAATCGATAATTCTAAGTTAAACAATCTTTATAAATATTTAATTGAATATTGTTAGAGTAGCTTTCAAGATTGATGCCCGATCGATACGAGGATTATCGATGATTATGGAGAGATATATCAAACCTTGGAGGAAATACAGGAATGGATGTCGACAGAACAGACATAAGTCTTTTAATTGGGAACAAATTGTAATGCACATATGATAAAAATCAGAAAAAAATAAGCAGAAGAAGCACAAGAAATTAATTTCTTTCATGAAGTGGCAGAACCATATGCCTATTAAATATATGCCCATATGCCTTTAATTTTATTCCAATGAGTTGCATATATGATTAATATTTAGCGTGAAATTAAGCAAATAGCACTCACTTTAAAATTCTTGGTACATCATGCTTTCCATTAAATTGTCTCAGCATTTTAAGATAATTACCTCTCTCTTCCTGTGTCAGTTTCTATTGTTATCTTCATTCGCGGCTTTCAGTGAAAACCGTTTTAATAAATTCGTTTCGCCAATTAACGACTAACGATTAACAATCAACGATTAGCAAATCCGATTTCATTGATCATTTTAAAATTCACTTCATCAAAATCGTTACATATGCAGATATTTTCTATCGCCGAGCGCGACGCTCCTAATTTTTACCATGGGAATACGATTTGAAAACGTTCTTGTAGCCGTATTTCGACAGATATCGGAAAAAAGAAGAAAACGTAACAACAGTTTGCCTTTTTGTTTCCACTAGTATAGCTTACATACCCATACGATTAAAATTCGAATTTACAAGTAGTAATGTCAGATTATTATATTAAATTATTAAGGAGCGGAAGAATGGAGCTACTTATTGTTTTCACCATGTCCGTCTGTCCCCTTCATAATTTCTGCATTTTTTGAGGTAGAAGGTTGAAATTCGGAATGTAGATTACTATGGGCATGAGTACCTTCACTATTTAATTAGTATTGATTGGTCCACTGGGGTCGGAATTACGGGGGTGTGAATTAGAGGGGACCAAGTGATCTTTGTGTATTTAGGTATGTAAAGGAGTGAAATTCGATATGCATATTCCTCTAGGCAAAATCTACATTCCCATGAAGCTTGGGCCAAATTGTCGGAGGTCGGAGTTGTGGGAGTGGCAGTCACTTGGTATTTAGAACTATGGCAACATATGAAGTGTGATATATCATTCGATCGAAAATGATGAGAAAAAAAATTGGGAGTTAAAAAGTGCAGATGAAGGGGTAAAGATTGATGAACTCAGAGCTTCCGCTACTTTCCTATACCTTCCTCGGGAGGCCTAATTTCTTGTTGAAAGGTTGAGGATAACTTACGTTAATTAACAAACATAAAAATAATTAATTCAAATCCTCCAAATTTATATAAAATTAAACAAGAAATTAAGCCTTCCGAGGAAGGTATAGGAAGGTAGCGGAAGCCCTGAGTTCATCTATTTTTACCCTTTCATCTCCACCTTTTACCCCCAATTTTTTTTCCATCAAAAAATTGATTTTCTCGGACTTTAGTATTTAGAAAATATAAAAGAACCCTATCTTCTTTCCTTTCTCAGCATTTTCGATCGAATGATATATCACACGCCATATGTTGTCATATTTCTAAAGACCAAGTGACTGCCACCCCTACAACTCCGACCCCACTGGGATCCACAATCTCATAGGAATGTAGATTTTGTCTAGAGGAGTATGCATGTGGAATTTCACTCCTTTACATACCTAAATGCCACATAGTTCACTCCCACCCCCGTAATTTCGACCCCAGTGGGCCAATCAAAACCAACTAAATAGTGAAGATGCAGAAATGATGAAGGGGTCGGACGGACGGACGGACAGACGGACATTGTGAAACCAATAGGTAGAGCTCCATTCTTCCGCTACTTAATACGAGGGTCAGTCAAATGAAAACCGGAAATATTTTTTACAGCTCCTTTATTACAGACAGAGTTGGAATAAGTACACTATTTTTCAATATAGTCCCCCTGCTTTTCGATGCATATCCGCCACCGAGTCGGGAAGGCATGGATACCTCGGGAAGAAAAATCTTTTGGCTGCGCGTACAGCCACTCATGCACCGCCTGTTTCACCTCCATGTCGATCGCAAACTTGTGGCCAACTAAGGAGTCCTTTAAGGCCGGTTTCCATTTAGCGTCGGTTCGGCGTAGGTTAGGCGTTTGCGTCTTTTTTTGGAATTTTTGAAAAACGCATTCGTTTTCCAATTAGCGTCTGTTAAGCATCTGCGTCGGTTCGGCGTCGGTCACGCGTCGTTTCAAGATCTGGCATGGCTAGTTCTTTTTCAGGCGTCGTTTTGATCTAGCCAATCAGGTGCGATCTACTTCGCTATGGATTCTGGGTAGTTGTCTTCGCCGATTCAGATGGAGAATCATGGCTGCCGTAGCTGCTGTTCGCCGACACGGGTTCTCGCGACTTTTCCTTCGTGAATTTATTAATAAACAGGTTATAAAAATTTCGTGAATCATTTATTTATTAAGTAAAAATGATATAGTAATAAATTCAAAGCGTGAACTTGACCGGAGTGGTTGATATCTTCTTTTTCCATCACCTTGAGAGAGCGACAATTGTTTGCAACGACTTGACCAATCAGATCAGACCAGATGCAGGATAACTGTTGAAAGTCGCTAAATGGAAAACGACCGCGCTCGCGTGCTAATCAGGGCGCGTCTCACAGGCGACGATTGCAAAAAAGGACGCCGAAGCAAAAAGGACGCCGACGCTGAACCGACGCTAAATGGACGCCGACGCTTTAGTGAGCCAAAGATGTGGAAGTCGGAGGGCGCGAGGTCGGGAGAGTAAGGAGGAGGGGAGGCACTCCAGACGCAAGTCCTGGATAGTCGCCAACGGTCGCAACGGTCGCACGTTGTCATGCTGGATGAGAACGCCTGTTGAGAGGAATCCGCGGTGCTTTGTGCGTATAGCAGGTTTTAGAATGTCACGCACCAATTCACTATAGGTGGCACTGGTCACCATCTTGCCCTTATCCATGTAATGTTCTGTTTCACCTTTCCTGCGGATGGCTGGCTGCGGAACTTTTTCGGCCTTGGGTTTGTTGTGCCGCTGCTGAAATTCTTACACCATTCGTACACCTGAGTCTGCGATACACGTGCAGCACCATACTGTGCCAACATGCGTCGATGGATTTCTATTGGTTTCGTGCCTTCACTGTGTAGGAAACGGATCATTCCACGCCGCTCTTCTTTGGTGCATTCCAACAGAGGGGCCGCCATATTGGAAACGCCCGTTTGGCACTGCTGGGTCACGTGGGGACGCGGGACCAACGCCAATTGATGGCGGGAGAGTCCACGCGCATGCGTACAGGGTCTGATCGCAATGGGAGCGGTTTTCGATTTTCGATTTTCTACAGCGGTTTTCCGGTTTTCATTTGACTCAGCCTCGTAATTGAAGACTCGGTGCAAGTAGGGGACAGCTCCACTTTTTGCCGGTTTTGTGTTTTACATTGAAATATACGAGGGTTGGGGCATAAGTCATGGCAACCATTTTTTTATGAGAATTCAAGCATGGGTGGAAAATGTGAAATATACAGATGAAAGGACAAGGAATGGACGAAATGTACGGACATTTAACAATACGCCAACACTTTGCTTCTCATGTTTATTAAGGTAGTTGACCACATTACAGGTTTCATGTTCTGGAATCGTAAAGCCTATAATGTTTCATATTTCTGGAAAATTTATTCTGGAACATGATTACAGATTTCATTTTCCAGTGTCTAAAACGAAAATTTACAGATACATGTCTTTTGTGCAGTGTCCAAAACGAAAATTTACGGACCCTTTTTTTTTCATGGAACCGACCGTACGAGGGGATACGTATCTGGACATGCTGGTTAATTGGTTGATGCCACAATTGCATGAAGACAGTGAAGACTTTATCTTTCAGCAGGATGGGGCACCTCCACACTGGAACTCGACTTTATCTTTCTTGATGCCACTCTCCCACAGCGGTGGAATGGTCGAGCAAACAATAACCTGGAACTTGCAAAGTGGCCACCGCGGAGCCCCGACCTCACACCTTGTGATTTCTTTTTATGGGGGTATGTAAAGGACAAGGTCTTCACCCTACCCCTTCCCCGTAACCTAGACGAGCTGAAATGCGGGTTGATGCGGGTTTGGGACGAATTCGACTACAAGGGGGCATATTGGACATCTTTAACTGTGTCACAATAAACTTCAAGAGATTTTCTTTAAGAATCCGTATGTGGTGTGTCTATATTCTGAATAGCTTTAATGTAATAAATTTTTAAAAGTGTGAAGTTCTTTTGTAATCAACCTGTATATTTGGAGCAAGAACGGGACATCTCCAATACATAACAATGGAGTTTGTGTGGTTCTGCCAATGGTGAGTACTGTACACGTTAAATTTATTCAGGGTTGGGTATTTTCAGCTAAGAAGCAATTTCATTGTTGCCCAGTGTTATCTTAAACATTAAGAAATACCTTAAATATTTTAAACATATAAAAAGCCTTTAAATATGTAGAATTATTAAGTAGCGGAACAATGGAGTAGTCATTTATATCCTTCTTTTCACCCATGCTCATCAAGTTCCATGATTAGATTCACCGAACTTCTTTATTAACAAGAATATAACTCGTAAAACGATTTTCAAATATGCTGAAAAGAAGAATATAATAAAGGGTCATTGAAGTACTTTTTGGGGGTCATTTTCTCGGATGTAGCTTTTCGAAAATCGAAAAGAATGTCATATTCGTCTTGTGCTCGTCATTCCCGTTCGAATGACATATTACATGCCTTATATTTCCAATAAAAAAATTTAATGGGAGGGTTTGGGTCTCAATAGTCACGTGACTGTTAGACCGATTTCTATCACAAACTAATCAGGTGAGCTCAGGAAGTGTCTCTATCGAAGAGCGAAAGCAGAATTGAAAAAGTTAAAGCGTTCTCGAGTAATCGTCGGACATACAGACAAACAGAGCGAAACCAATATATGCTTTTCAGCATATAAGTAGGTGCTTGAATCACTTGATCTCAAAATAGATTTAAAAAATTTACACATCTTTCACACGTTTCTAATTCATTGGCCAGAATGAGTGTGTGTAGTAATAAATTGCCTGAAACAGCCTCCATTCATTATCAGGAACCGACTTCTGCTCGTTTCATTTCGTTCTAATAGATGAACACTTTTAGCTATGTTTGATGGAATTTATTTATATTTTGAATCTGACTATATCATTTAACTAGCAGTGGGTTCAAAAATTTCAAAGGTATAACTCAAAACTCTTTTCACGTGGTTACATGTACATTCAATGTGGCTAATCATAACTCAATAGATTGAATAAAAGGAAAGTACGAGAATTAGTATTATCCTGTTTAGTAATTAAAATAACTCGGAACCCATTCTCTAGAACATCAACGTTGTTAATTTAGAAAGAGAATTAATTTTCTTTTTAATCTGGGTGCTATTTTCTTTGAGGTTAATTCTTCCTAAACTGATGTTTCATTTCTAGCTGAAATGTCGTTCCATTTTGCTTCTATGTCCCTAGCAAATTAAATAATGTCTTAAACAAAAAAGAAGAATAAAAAAAAAAGATTTTGAATTAAAAAATCAAATAAACTTAAATGAGAAGAAAGCCTTTTTTTCTTTTTTTTTGCAATGTTTTTTAATTTCTTTAAAGAGCGAGAGAGTGAGAGAACAGAAAAGGCGCCATCTCCTCCTCACCCTTTCCTATTCCTTTTTCCCTTTTATCTTTCTCTAGGGTCTAATAGGCTTAGGCAGCGGCAAATCCGCTTAACGGTGGCTTCACCCCAAGACAATGACTTGAACGAGGGGTATCAGGAGATGACGTCACCATCATCACCTATAGACCACCTCCCACTCTCAACTCCCATCACGCACCTTTAATGAGTTTAAAGACACAGGTGGAATGAACGGGAGAAAGGGCATTGAATGTACTGTTACGTTAGATCGAACTTTAATGCTGAAAAATGTGTTCACCCTTTCCACTTTGTTAGAGGTAGCTAACAGTAAAGGGTGATATGGAAATTGTTTTATTTTCTAAAATCTCAGAATGGCAGATGTTTGTCTGAAATAAAAAAAAAATCAAATTTTAGCTGCTAATTTGCTTGTGGGTTATGCGCGTTTCAGTGATAATAATAGATCGACACGAAACAATTTAATCAGTGCTAAGGGCCATTCAAATGAAAACAACCCTAAGGACAAACACCGAATCGCCAATGTATTAGGCAACTATCACATAAGAAGTACAAGGACATTTCAATAAGCATGGCACAATAATTTTTTGGGTATAAATTTACTATATATCCAAACCAACAAAATTGACAATGAAGCTACACAATTTACCCATTTTTCAACGTAAGAACTTAGTCAAGGCACCAATTTCATTATACCATCTGCGTAAAAATCCGTTTTCTGGTTGTAAAAGACTTGCAGACGGCCAATTTCACGTCCTAATCAGAATCAAGCAGCTGCCTGGCCAAATGGGACCAAACAGATGAAAGTCGGAGGGAGCAAGGTCTGGATTGCACGGTGGATGCTGGAGGACCTACCTTAATCGGAAATTTTGCCTCTGACGTATTTGCAATACGTGGGCGCGCGTTATCGTGCAACAGTCTTACATCTGCAGAGTCTCTTTTGGGGCGTTTGTCACAAAAGGCACGATGTAACTTCATCCGTGTGCTGGCATGAGACGCGGCATTCACAGTGCTCCTCGCCAGAAGAAACTTCACCAGCAGAACGACGTGCATATCCCAATATGCTGTCATTGACACTTTTTTTTCAGGCAAGGTCACTTTGAATTTCTTTGGTATTGGAAAGCCCGAATGTTTCCACACCATACACGACTGCTTCGATTCAGGAGTGTACTGGTGCGCCCAGGATTTATAACCAGTCACCATATCCTCCAGAAATTCATGTCCGCCCTCTCCGTAATTCATCAAGTGGTCAAATGATCCCATCTCCTGATACCCTTTTGCTAGTTGTCACGTGTGAGAATTAAGCAAATGAGTATTGCGCAGTGGAAAATGAATCACGTAGACAGAAGGCGATAATTGTAAAGAAATAATGTTTATTATAATGGAAATAATTAATAGTAATGAAAATTAAATACTAAGCCTTGGCTTAGGAAATGGTAGAAATAATAATGGTTCACTTTAACCAACAAATACTTAAACTCTAAGCTTATTGGATTACTTCATATAAAATCACTAGGTAATAATCAAATAATATCAATCGTGTTCAAAACCTTATAAGATATGCCTATTATTCTTAGACACATAACAAAAAGGAAAGTGACAAAAATGTATGATCAATTTCGGGCCTCATAGCACCCGCTAGCTACCTATGCTTAACAAATATCCGCTATCAGGGTTTTAACGGAATTAAATATTTATACGCAATTATGAATAAAGTCCAAGTCCTTAGTAGCTAAATCAACACTTGGAACACACACAAGATAAAGCTTACATAAATGATATTGTCACAGTCTGAACGCATGAACACCAAAAGTTCCAGTATTATAATGTTTCACAATATAACACACAATCAGTAATAAAGAGTCCAGTCCGATTGTAATAAAACAGTCCAAAGACTTCAATCTATGATTAGAGTCTTAACGTAACAATTTGATAAGTCACACTACTTTCATATCTAACGTCAATAACTGGGAATTATTGAAAAATGGAAATAGACATAATATAATTACATATATGCCAACACACTATGGTGATTGTGCAGTCCTTCCCTCCCTTTTTTCGCTCCGTGTATTTACACATGATAGCTTTTTCTCGTGGAGCTGATGTTTGGTTCCATATTTTAGCTTTTTCGTAATATTCATGGATTTTTGCTCTCCTAATATTTAATTAAGCCTCTCTTCTTGTTTAGGGCTTGGCTATTCAGCGGGAGACCTTTGACCTCTTTGGGGGTGGTTGTTTCCTTTGCTGAATAGCCTTTCGTTGCCATGTGTTTCATGGCCCTTTTCCGCTCTTGGACAGAGGAGTCAGCTTAATTAGCGCGTTTTTCTTAGTTTCGTCCTTTTGTGAGAGAGTGACTCTTGCTTGGATCGGATGACACGGGTTTGGCTATCAATTGATTGGTCGATTGACTTGTGTCGGCTTCTATATGAAGTTTAGACAGATTTTCTCTCCGAGTTTTGGAGAGGCAGATTGCGACCGGCCGGCCAGGGGAGCAGGTCGTGAGACCTCGCTCGCTGGTCGGGCAGGTAGTTAGTAACTGGTCGGCCAGGGGAGCAGGTCGTGAGACCTTGCTCGCTGGTCGGGCAGAGATTGTCGCTGGGCGACCGCTGGTGCGAGATCGGACCTCGGAATTGGTCGTTCGCCGATGGTCCTACGGCTTCGAGCCTTGTCGTAGACGGATGGGTTCCCAGTCTCGTTCGGCATTGTTTGGGGACGGCTTTGATTGACACCTGGTCGATCCCCTCTCTGTCTCCTTGGTCTCTGCCGTCTCTTTTCCTCACGCCGGATCCTCGCTGACTTTCTCCGTCTCATCAGCTGTTCCAGAGAATCATCGTAGCTCCGTCGGTAAGCTGAGATTTTCGTAGGCAAGTTCGCACCGATTTGCGTTTTACGGTCGTACTTTGCTGTTTTTACTCGCTTAACCGTTCTCCGTCTTCTTGTTTTCTTCTCCGTTTCCTACTTTGTATCCCTGTTACCCAATCCAACTTTCACTCTGTTTAATAAAGGCGTTATCTATGGCCCAGACAGTTTTCTTTCTCTTTCTCTGCTCACGAGAGCGCCCAGCCAGCAGTACTCTGAGGATGATTGTCGCCCTGTGTTAGATAGTGTAATTGTAGGTAACATTTTATTTGTTTTTTGCTTTGTGGGTTGAAAGCCGTGTTTTTGTTATGTTGTTACTGCTTTGCTTTTTATGATTGATTGCTTTGTTGTCGATTGTTATTTACTTTTGTTATTTTGTTTTGTTTATTAAACTGTTTTGTTTTGCTTTTTTATGCCTTTTTATTTGAAGCGTTATTTAAGTTTAAGTCTTATTTATAACCTTGTTTTTTTTGCTTTTGGCGTTTTTTTCTCTTTCTTGTCCTTCATTGCGAGTTTGGTAGTGGTTCAACCTCCTGAATTCCACTATACACTTTTACCATCCTTAACACAACGCAAATTTAAGATCGTTGAATCGTTCGCCAAAATCGTAGTGGTTCCCCCGCTTCCCATATAAGTGGTGCCGTGAGGTAAGGTTCGGGTCCCGTTCTCCATATAAGTGGTGCCGTGCCAGCCACGATAGGAGGTTTTCATTCCGTTCTCCATAACACTTTTTAATTAAAGCACTATTGTTGCACTTGTCACAAACGAGGGCTCACTACACAAATTAACCGCACTAGGAGGGAAAATTTCCTATTTCCCGATTCTCTGGAAATTGCACTTCACGCCAAACCTTCACTAACAATGAAAACACTTCATTAGTGATAAAACACTTAAAAGATAGGCTGCAATTTAGTCGGCACATTTGACGCTCGGAAGAACGGGAACTCTTGCACAAATTTCAAACGGCGCACTACTTAGGCTCGCAATTGCCTCACGTGCGTGAAATTCATATCCCGCTCAGCATACGACGTAGCCCAAGCGGCCACAAACCTTGCAAAATTGAGCTGGACCTCCGCTCAGAGTAATTCAGTTCTGCAACCCACTCCCTCGCAGAATTAATATTAGTTCTTATCTGAAACTTCGAGCATACCGGGTATGAGTTCTGTAGCTCAGAGATATCGTTACACCAGCGAGGTCGACTTGAGAAGAACGTGGCCTCTGCTCTTCATTTGTCTATCGAGACGCTCTGCCACGTCGGCGACTTCGTAGTAGAGAGGGCTTCTTGGCGGGGCGAAACGTTCGTTTCCACGCTCGCATTCGAGGGCTGGGACGTCGAATCTCCCGTAACAGGCTGCTCGGCGACTTCTCTCCCGATCCCGATCGCTAACAAGTTTTTTCCGCGTCGGGGTCTGGTCGTCCGCCTCGGAGATCGTCCTCTTGATCCGTCCTCGTTGCCTTCCTCATAACGTCTCTCCCTTGTCGTCGCAGTCTTCTTTTCCAAGACGAAACTCTCGCTCTCGATTCTCATTGGCTCTCGTGTGTCGCATTTGATGATGTTTTTGGTTTCGCCACCCAGCTTCCTCTTTCGATCTGTAGAAGAAACGAGTCCGATAGCGGTGGGTGACGTCACCGGAATTCGGGGTGTTATTCGAATTCCGTGACACTAGTCCAGCAGTTTCTTTGGAACCCGAAATTAAAGTTTCTCATGAACAAGTCATGAAAACAGCACACACGCCATTTTTGTTTTGCAGTTCACAATTTTGTCCCAAGGAGGAGAGCAACGCCGAGCGTACCTTTCTGGGGCTTGATATTCATCCGTTGTTTTAGCAAATTACAACCTTTTTGGATAAGTACTCGCGGCATAATAAATAATTGTACGTTACTTATTTAAATGGCGTCGTAGGTTACTCCTGTGATGGGGTCATGTGGCACAGAAGCCTGATTGCTGCATTTGAATATGTAAACAGCTGTACTGAATTGTTTGCTGGGTTAAAGGATAAGGATCAGAACGATTATGAAAGAGTCACGATAGCTAGTAGAAGGTGCGCACAACCCAGCATCCCCGAAACAGATGCTTGAAAACGAGAACCTACAAAAAATGGTGGAAAACCAAACAGGCTGCAATAATTCGTCAACAGCTACTTATAAGGGTTACCCAAATGAAAAGTGAACACGTCCCATAGCTTCATAATTCTTGCAGCGACAGCACCGCTCTAGTGAAGGTGTGTGCTAATAAATTCCAGACGCGTACCGGAGTCCATAAATTGCGACTTCACCTGCTCGTATGTAGACTCGTACAACGAACGTTACAAAAGAAGGTGTAAAAATGGATGCGTCCAGGAAAGATGATGTTAACCTTTTTTCTCCGACCATCATGGACTTGATCTGCTAACTGATTGTCTGCGAAAGAAATGCACCATCAATTCTGCACAATACTGCAGTACTCTCACGAAACTTCGGCAATCAATCAAAAACAAACGGCCTGGTCTTCTCTCACAACAGGTGATCCTTCTGCATGACAATGCGCACCACCATGTCTCCCGTGAAACCACCATGATGCTTGGGAAATCTTGGAACATCCTGCTTACAACCCAGACTTGTAACCATTTGATTACCACATCTTTGTGCCGCTCAAAAAGACATTGCAAGGGGAACGTTTCAATTCGGACGAAAACGTGAAGGATGCAGTGAAAGACTTTTTCAAAACACAACCACAATCCTTCTACGCCAAGGGATTTGATCTGCTGTGTAAACGATGGGGCCAATGCCTCAACAAACATAACGATCAGTTTTAAGTTTCAAATAAAGATGTTACATATCCTGATTTCACTTATCATTTGGGCAACCCTCGTGTTACCGACTGGAAGACCATTGCATGTTCTGACGAATCTAGATTCCTGATAAAACATGTGGATAGCAGCGACAAGGTGTAGTGCCAACACTTCGAAACGACAGAGTCCTCATTTGCAGTGACCAACAGGCAGATGAAGGTTTGATCATAATGTAGAGAGTGTTTTCATTGTAAATTAAAAGTACACTTAACCCCATAGAAGAAACACTGAACATCAAAGCAGCGTATCCGAACTTTGTAGTCGACAAGGATCACTCGTCCTTGCTTACCGTTTTCCCTCTAGGACAAGGATATTATCATAAGGAAAATGCTCCACCCAAAAATACTCGATTAGTTTCCGATTGGTTCAGTTAACATGACAACGGTTGGTCTTCTCCCCATGGTTATCGCAGTCTCCAGATATCATCCGCGGCTCGAAATCACCAAGCTTCCAATATGCCGGAGTTACCTGTTGCCATTACCAAAGAATCTTATAACTGAATACTATTTTCGGAATCGTATGTATCTCATGCTCTGACGAATTTGACTAGAATGGCTGCAAAATGATATTAGGTTGTGTGCCAAATAAAGTGTCAACTCAGTATATTAAATACCAATGGATTTACTTTCTCGGCATGACCATGGTGTTATGGCGCATTGTGATTACGTGGCGTCTTTCTTTGTTCAGGACATCGTGAAAATCGTCCAAGCAGTCATTGATTGCAAGTTTGTCCGCAAGTGCTTTTGCTATGATTCTTCTTCTTCCCGAATGAGACAATCAACTTCCGCTCGGAAACATCGGTGAGCACGTGATTCGCTTGCAATGGATCTGACTCATCAGTCAATAACTTACTGTCTCCGTTAGAGCCGCTTAATGAAGTTTTTAACACGTCACAAAGATACGCAGTTATCCTACGCATTATTCATACAGCCGAACGTGTACGATTTTCGTACAATATTCACTTTTTGTCAGCAGTTACAAAATTCTTTCCTGCTTGCTTCTTTGGAGAAGAAATGAGCGCACATGCAAAAGCTGTGCTTTGTTCTGATCGGTGAGTTCGTGTGACACTTACCTGTCGAATTTTTGCCTTATCAAATCACCGGTGTACCAGATGTAAAGGAATTACGCATGAACTCGTTCGTATCACAAAACAATGCGTGATCGGGAAAGACTGAATACAGATTGGAAATCAACGCACCAAAAATATATCTCGGGTCCACGTATTGCTGAGTTTTGATAAAAATTAATTTATCAGCTTCAAACACTTGTAAAGATCTTCAATCGATAACTTGATGATTAGAAACCGTCACGGATGTTCATCCAATTATATTGGAACTCATTCGACCATTTCAGTCGAGAAAGGTTTACACCTGGCATCTGGATGCATTCAGCGCAAAAAAAAGGAAAATAAAACTGAAGAAGCCCCACAAGTGAATAAGGGTCGAGAATCGAATGAAGAAAACTCAAGTTATCGATTGCAGGTCTTCACATCTCTGATCATAAGAAACAAAAAATGCTATCATGAAACCTACACACAAGCCAATTAATTAGAAACAAGTGTGAACCATTTTTGTTTTAACTCGTTTTAATACAAACTAGTTTGAGGCCATGGATTGTACTTATCACTTATTTAAGAAGCTGGGTGAGTCTAATAACAAAACTTGATCAGCATGGGAAAAATAAGGCCCTAACTAATTGGTGCTCGTCTAGCTGAAGCCACGATTGAAACAACGAAGCGGAGTTGACTGGATTCTCGAAAGGTGAGATATCCATAGTATTCAAACGTTGGAATAATAATCCACAAAATTTGTCAAAAAAAGGTGTAACTGTGTTTTATAGAGAATCAATCATGAACGAGATCGCCTTGTACGGAGAAACAGGGCATCTCTGTGTTACAATTGACAAATGATTTAACTTAACCAAGGCAGAAGAGTAGAATTCTGTACTTTCTTCCGACGAGAAATTCAACTTAGGTTCCCCTGATGGCTGCAGCTATCTCAGTAGGGAACGATTCAGTCATCGAATGGGGGTCATTTTCTTATGCTGAAAAGACCGATTTGACATGAATTAATGGCAACATGAACTCTGAAACTGTTCATCATGAATTAATGGCAAGTCTCCATCTTGGATTTTAACAATCAGTATTTTTCCGTTTGTTGGAAACAATGAAGGATGGATTGTTGCCCGGACCCCGATGATCATGTGACTTTTGAGTGCCCTGGCCTGTCTCTCGTTGGCCTCGTTAGTTACAAAATGACGACACCTGCGAATGCTCTCTTGCCATTTAAGCGTTTGTTACGAGAGGGCGCCACGGGTGTTTTTGCCATATCAAGTTTGCTATGGGAATTTTGCTTGTTGTCGCGTCTCGTTAGATTAAGAATCTCTGCGCTGGAGTGAGCAGATCGTTAGTGGCGTGAATGCGTATTAGTGATTCCCGTCGAAAACTCGGAGAGTCGAAAACGCTAAAGTGCTCCGGCGTTTGAGGATCGAGTCCGCCGCGTCCGCCAGGACATCAAAGACAATTGGGTTCTTCATCACAACAATGCGCCGTCTCATAAGTTGCTCGCCGCCGGCGAAGTTTTGGCCAAGTTCAACGTGGCAACACTGCCCCAGCCACCTTAAAGCCCGACCTAACTCCCAGCGACTTCTTTCTGTTCCCCTGAATTAAGGGAAGCGATTCGAACTGAAAGGGAAGCGAATCGACAGGATTCCAGCGGTCCAGGCAGCTTCGACGAGGTCCCTTGACAGCCTTCCGTGTGAAGAGTTCAAGGGAGCCTATGAACAATGGAAAAAACGCTGGCAGCGTTGTGTTGATGCCCAAGAGTTATATTTCGAAGACTTTTAGTTCGCTATACAAAAATGTTTAATAAATTTTTTGTTCTGAGACCAGTCTTGAAACTTTGCGAACGCACCCTGTATAGTAGGCTGTAGGAAAACATAAGTAATTGTTGTTAAGTTACTTCATGATTAGGATATTTAGTCAGCTTTTATCTGAAAATACTCCTCTGTGCGATGGTAGGCACTGGTTTGGTGAAGCCCCATGAAAAAATGGATCCAGCATGCCTTATCAACGCAACTCAAGGTTCAGGTAAAGAGCTTCTGCTGTTATGGAACTGATCCCATGATATTCACAGAAGGTCGCATACGTTCCAGAAACTACCTGAACATTGTTGCCAATTAAACAGATTCATTGGTCAGTGTTTAGCAATTCTAATTCTTTGGAACCACGAAAGGCCAGCGTAACTTTATTTTGAAAATTGACTTCGGAATTGTGTGGTAAAGATTCATCACTAAAGGCCGGTTCACATCCGCCGTCTGCGAAAACGCGACGTCTCTTAAAAACGTACCAAAATCGCCTCGCCTGAAAGTCGGGACGCGAGAAAATCGGAGGTAGTTCACAATTAACTTTTTTTTAGGCGATTGTCACGCCTAAAGTGTTGTAAATAGTATACTTTTTTCGCCAGAGGAGGGAGCAGTGTTTTCTTAGCACGCCGTAATCATTAATTTGTGGCACTAGATAGGGAGCCAACGAAGTAGAGTTTCCCTATCTAGTACTTTAGGTTTTCCGTCCACCAATCAGAGAGCGGAATAAATTCTTCGTCTAGTCGTATTTCAACAAGTTAATGTATATGCTGAAATGCAATGGCGGACTGACGGGCAGCATCGGTGATCGACTTATGGGTTTCGCACCTGATTGGTGGCGTTTTTCAGAAATCGCCTGAAATTCCAACACAATTGGAATTTCAGAAAACGCCTGGGCGACGCCTGAAAAAACGCTGAGAGTTCAAAACGGTGAATGTGAATTGACCACTTTTTTTGAGACGAGCGAGAAACGCCTCCGATTCCAAAACGCCGGCGATAAACGGCGGATGTGAACCGGCCTTAATACGAGGGTTCGTCTCAAAGAGATTATACGCTAACAAGATGGGCACATCGATCACGTTTTTTGCATAGTTTCTAATCATGCACTTTCCAGTGATGATTGTAGTGCTAACAGTTGGTGAATTAAAAATTTTATAAGCCATTTTTAGCGTAGGAAAAATGTTATCATTCAAATTTCCCCCATAATGTTATCATGCAAAGGCTGGATGTAGCAACCCTTAGTTTACTTTTACGGCACTTGTAATAGATCCTCCTAAAAATATTTTCAATCGGAACAGGGAGAAGGACATAAGGTTTTCTAACGATGACTTCACTAAGTCCGTTGCGTGGTGCAAGATTTATGCTCATTGAACTTCTCTTCCACATCGTTGCCTTTTTATTCATTTCTTATCCGATTGAAACAACTAACATCCTGTCTTACGTCAAAATGTTCGTACATCCGGAAAGCCTCGTCAGCCTACTCGCCAAGATCTTTTCAATGTTTGAAAAATTTCTTTGTTTAATGAAATAATTTTTTTAATAATATGATGGACCATTTTCATTATTTCATTTTATTTTTATCTCAAAAAAGCAATTTCCATATGAAATAGACTCTCCCTTGATTGGAAGAGAAAGTGGCGCAATGTTTCATCCTCTGGAGTCCCCAAATGGAGGCTTGTTTTCTATTGCGTGTAAACAACTAAAATGAATTACTAACATGGGGTTGTGTTTTTTTTAGTAGTTTTTATCCTCTTCCCGTTCAGGAGATGAGTGGGAGGTTCAGTGGCCTCCGGTCGTTTGTCATCATTTTCGAATCGGCGCAATTTATGGGCGGAGATTAACAAAACAACTCGGAAAAATCGTCAATCTCCGAGCGCTTTACAAGATGGCATCCTTTAGTTGCACACACGCCTCCCCCTTACACCCTTTCATTTCCCTTTTTTTTACTCTTAGTTCCTTCATTCTCTCTATTAAAAAAAACAATTATATAATATAAATGATGGTAACCAGTTCTTAACTGCAACAATTTAAATTTAATCCAGACGCGTTTCGAGCCATGAACGAATTTAACGTTGTTAAGTACTGATAAATTTAGTTGGAAGATGGTTCAATGGCACGTGTTCCTATATAACGTTATGACACCCTTTAGAAATTTTCAAAGCTAAGATATGGCATGTAGTACATCAAAGAACTTGTAACAACGAGTCATGAACGAATATAACGAGTATTAATAAGTACGACATAGTGGAAACTGGTTCAGTGGTGCGTGATCTAATAAGATTATTGTGGTACCATTGGAAATTTTCAGTGTCACACTACGACATGTAATACATCAATCAATTCGTGGCAATAAGTCAAGAATAAATATCATTGGTATAATTATGCACTTGTTCTCTAAGTCTGTAATACTTATTAATAGTAATAATTATAATTAATTTCAGCAGCTAATTGCTGTTAGGCCTAATGTATTATTAACAGATAATTGTTGTTAACGTTGCTATCTATAGCTAGTTTCTTAGGCCTAACATTATCAATAGGTAATTGTTATCAGTAGCTAATTTCATATTAGATGCAATTAATCGCTCGCTTCGTTTCAACAACAGATGTGTGAGGCAGTTGAAATTGCGAGAATTGTTTCAACAAACTTATCCAGCAGAATTGTTTAGTAACATTGTATGGTTCAAATGGAAGAAAAAATGTCCTATAAACATTACATCTAGTTTCGATCGTGCGTGAGATATCGATGTTTGTCTATTTTCTTTTATTTAGAGCCTTTTCCTAGAAAAAACGTAAATTTACCTATTTATGCTTAAATGCACTCTTCCTGTTTTGATTATGCCAAAAAGGAAGAGGAATCGTTGTACTTGTAACATGTGTGAAAGATATTTTATTGACTTGGCGGTTGATTTGAGCAGTTGCTCATATTGTGTAACGCAACGTCGAAGTCATTATGCCGTTTGTTTTCACAAATGAAGAATATGCGGACATTCATTTTTACTATGGGTTTGCTGCTGGTAACGCTGCAGAAGCCAGCAGATTGTACGTGGATACATTTCCTCATAGGCACCATTCACACCGGGAGGTGTTTTCGATGGTACACCAAGTTCTAAGGGAGACAGGATCGTTCAGACGTCGATATCTCACACCCCATCGAAACTAGATGTAATACTTACTTACTTACTTACTTTTCAAACCCGGTTATCCGTTAGGGTCGCGGGGGCAGCAGCCCTATGGAGGATCTCCAGCGATCGCGATCTTCCGCCATCAGGCGCGTGTCCTCCCTGGTAATATCCAAGCGACTCGAACCCAGATTCTACATGTAGTCTAGCCACCTGGTTCTAGGCCGACCCCTTGGTCTCTTACCCACCGGCTTGGAAAATAACAACTGCCTAGGAAGACTAGTTTGCGGCATCCGTATCAGGTGGCCATACCAGCGCAACTGAGATCTCTCAATGCGGAGAAGTAGCGGCTCAACACCTAAAGATTCCCTTATTGTGCTGCTGTGCACTCTATCTAGTAGGGTAACACCTGCCACACCTCTCAGAAATCTCATTTCGGCCGCTTGCACCCGCGATCGCACTCTTTCGGTCACTACCCAAGCCTCATGACCATAGGTGAGAATGGGGACAAAGATAGATTTGAAGACGGAGAGCTTGGCTTTGTTACCCAGCTCTCGTTTCGTTACCACGGATCGCCACAGTACACGTCTGACACAGCTTGCTGCACCGATCCGAGCATCCAATTCTTTCTCCTGCCGTCCATCACTCGTGAATGCAATCCCGAGATACTTGAATTTCTCCACCTGACTAGATGTAATGTTTATAGGAAACTTTTTGTTCCATTTGAACCATACAATGTTCCTAAACAATTATGCTGGATAAGTTTGGGTCACCCTGTATAAGTAACATGCTTATGACATGTGCGCCTGACGCCCTGTTTTTAAGATCCAAATTTTAAGGTTCGTCCACTCTAGCTCTTATGCTCTAGCTCCAACAGTCATGCTCATCCTCGCCCAAGGGAAAAAATGCTGGCCATATAGATACGAGTCGCGGTAAGGAAAATTCAATTTCCTCATTTAATCAATATCTTGCTGTAAATATTAATCGAGTCGAACCTAGTCATAGACATAAGCAGAAGCACTATGGAACGACGACAAAAGAATGTCAGCGGATAAGAGCTCGTACATTTCGTCCCTCCAAGCCACAAGCAGGGCGGTCGAAGTCACGCCGTACGCTCGCCACTACACAGTGTGAGTAGGCCTAAGTGTGAGCCGACACGTTCACGATATCGGGACGCAAGAATCAAGTGAGAAGCGACCAATGGAGGCTTTACGACTTTTAAATATTCCTCTTCAACAATTAAGGCCAGTAGAACTAGTGATAAGAATAATAACTCTCATTTGAACTCTGAAGCTTTTCATGACATTGCCCATATTGCAGATTCTAACATATGTGCCTTGAGTGCGGCCAGCACATCAGATAGTGTTGAATCTCCCTTACTAGGATTGGCTGACCCTCCTCAGGAAGACAGCCCAAATTCCTCGGATTCTAGCTAATCCCGTCGCTTCAGGCCCATGAAATCGTTCCGTTCAGAGTGCGTCAGGTGCAGCGCCAGATTCTGAATTCTTTCCTACATTTGAGCGAGATAGCAATGGAGTTTCGGAGGCCAGCCGAGGATCCACGTTTCAAGACGTCCAAGCTTCAGATGCAGAGGTTGATGAATCGAATGCAACATTAGCCACCATCTCCAGCCAGCGAGAAATCTTACCTTTCGTGCCACATCAAATTTCTTCGCGCTCGGAGGAGCTAGGGGACCGATGGCGCTCGTGCATCACTTCATTCGCAGCCGGTAGCTTCGACAGGGCCCTAGTCGGCTTACCGCGCTCGGTAGGCTACGCAGCATCGTTTGGTAGTCCGAGTTTACGTATTAGCTAAGATAAAAAGTTCTCTTATTGACTTGAATTAATTAGTGATTGAACATTGTCTAATACAGTATATGTGCTTTTCTTCTCACTTCATTTTAGTTTCCCCTTCCGTGACGCAAACCTTGTGAGGTCGCCGTTTTCATGTTATACGGTGAACACTCCTACTAACCTGTCTTCGCCCCACATTTTATCTACGCCACGGGTATCTACTTATTCGGAGGAAACTACATTTACCGTTGTTCTTCTACTGACCTTGGTTCTGCCCATGACGCCATATTCGTCACTTTCAGCTCAGCCCGATGGTTCGGCGTTATCGATTATTGATGAACTTTAAATTATTTAATTTTTCAATTAAACTCATTAATATTCTGATTTAATATTTGGATTGTTTAATCACATAACTGATTCCCATTCAAGAATCACAAATTGTTAAGAATTGATATCTATGGTCATTAAATTACTTAAAATATCAATGTTCGTCTTCTGTCCCTTATCTCTCTGGTCACTAGAAATCATACGTAACTCTACTAATTAAAAGTTGTGACGTGGGTTAAGTTTAGAGAGCATTACAAATTGACGACTTTTACCTACCTTCCGGTTAAATATACGCATTTGACCTAGTCGTTCCGATTACTTTTATCAACAAGGAATAACGAGCGGCGCGGAGTCACTTACTTCCTATCAGTCATCGACGGGTCTCTGGAAAATCACCGGAAATGATTGGCGTTCCGTTTCAATTTCATTTTAGATGACCGAATTGCGGTTATGCAGTAATAGCAGTCCCTGAGGACCGATTATCCCTTTAGCTGTACCTCCTTGGGCTTCATTGTTCGTGCTCATCTAGCTGAAGTCACGATTGAAACAACGAAACAGATGATTAGATTCCCGAAAGATGCAATATCCAGGGCATGTAGAGTTAGCGGGAACTCCATGAATGGTTTCATGAATGGCAATGGTTCCAGATTCAAGCCTATACAGGGTGTCCCAAATTGATGTATACACTCTTTGAAACGTTATAACTCGGCAATGAAATGAGATAAAATATAAGTTTTGTTGTATTTTATTCCTTAAACTTCCTTAAGCGCGTACATGTTCAAAATGTCCACCTTCTGCCACAGTACACTCCCAACACCGACGTCGAACAGAGCGACATACCGACTGGACTGTAGCTAATGGAATATCATTGAGAGAATGTTCAATCTGATCTCTTAATTCCCGTCAGTGTTTGTGGGTTTGCGGCGTACACCGTGTTCTTTACAGTTCCCCAAAGGTAGAAGTTGAGAGGGGTTAAATCGGGAGATCGAGGTAGAAACTCCGTAGCACTTCCTCTTCGTCCCACTTCGTCATCGTCTTTGTTACCCTTGTTGGCGGTGGTACCAAATTCAACCCCCCAACATCGTTGAACCTCAACAACATTCTCCACTTTCCAATAACACTTCAGTATTCACTTACGTTCATCGAATGAAAGTCTCACCGCCATTTCGGTCTATAAACAAATAAACAACAATGAACGTGTTGCTATGCTTTTCCAGCGCCGTATAGATCATACATAATAAACCTTATATTTCTATCTTATTTCGTTGCTGAGCTATAACGTTTCAAAGAGTGTATACATCAATTTGGGACACTCTGTATTTATCAGCTATTTCAGGAGGAGTTGGGCTACTATAATCATAAAACTTGATTAGCGTGGGGGAAAAAGGACAACCTGACTGACATCTAAAACGGACTCATTGTTGGTTGTCATCTAGCTGGAGCCACGAATGAAACACTGAAAAAGGTCCGGTGCATTCCACGGACTACCTGAACATTGTTGCCGACCAGGTTCATCCTGCAATGCTGCATTTCTACCCTGTTTTTGAGGCTTCTTCATATACAACAAGAAATTAATCCTCCCGAGGAAGGTAAGTAGCGGAAGTAGCGGAAGCCCTGAGTTCATCTATTTTTACCCCTTCATCTGCAATTTTTTTAAATCAAAAAATTGATTTTTTTCGAACGTAGTATTTATAAAATATAAAAGAACCCTATCTTCTTTCCTCTCTCATCATTTTCCTATCACATGTCACATGTTGCCATAGTTCTAAAGACCAAGTGACTGCCACCTCCACAACTCCGAACCCCACTGGAACAATTTGGCCTAACTTCATAGTAATGTAGATTTTGCCTAGAGGAATCTGCATATCGAATTTCGCTCCTTTACCACATAGATTACTTGGTCCCCTTCAACTCCCACCCCCGCAATTCCGACCCCAGTGGGCCACTGAAAACCAAACATTACATAGTGAAGGCGGATATGCTCATCGTAAGCTACATTCAGAATTTCAACCTTCTACCTCTATAAAAATGCAAAAATTATAAAAATGCAGAAATTATAGACGGGCATTGTATAACCAATAAGTAGCTCCATTCTTCCGCTACTTAACAATGCTATAGTTCATTGCGTACACTTGGCTCATCAGTGATGTAGTGAGCACGAAGATGATTTCCGTCCTATACGCTGGTCGCACCAGCCCCGATCTCACCCGATAGCATGGTCCTCTTCCAACAAATGTACTAAAAGAACTAAGGGAATATCTGGTGAAGTCTTTGTCTTACAAGTGCTTCAACATCTTATTGACTCTATGCCAATCCGCATAGATGCTGTAATTCGGGCCAAAGAAACGCATAAGAAAGGACTAAACTCTTGAATAAGGAAAGTTTCAGATAAATTTGAAAGGAAATAGAGAGGACGTTTTCTTTGGATTAAAATAAAAACACTTTAATTGGAGATAATTGAAATATATCATTTTAAGCCAACAAAGACATGTTTTTTCTAGTATGAGGAAGTGATTTAAATAAAATTTTTATTTTATTGCCAACGGTTAATGAAAAACAACTTTCATCATTTTAATGAGAACAGTTATCTTTCGGATCGACTAGGTGCCTCGCGGCAGATTTATAATTGGAAAGTGCCCCAATTTTTTTTTTTTTTTTTTTTGTTTTTTTGCAATTAACGACTTCGAAATCGAATTGTCCACAATCTGAGATATTTTAAAAATTCCCATTCCCATTCGTAAGTAGATGGGAATCGTTTAATTGAAATTTTTAGGTAAACCTTAGACTTCATCAACTTAAAAATAAAGCTGCGAGGACTTTCGAAAGAGAAGTATATCCCCCTTTTTCTATTTTTTCCACTTTAAATTTAATATGAAAAGTAAATTTAATTTGCAAACGTTTGATTTGAAACGTCTCCAAATCGCTGAACGTTGCTAGTAGAATTTTAAAATAAAAATATATCTTAGAAATGCTTCCTTTAAAAATATTCATAGTCTAGAAGAAAAAGTAAGAGAATTTCAAGCAAGAGATTTCATCTTACAGTCAGTGACAAAAAATTTACACCATTAACATTTTATTGAACTCTGTTTAATAATCCATGTTTGGTGGGGGAAGAAATAATCGGAGTGGCTTTTAGTGATTGTTTTGTTTAATTTTATTCAATCTTCCATTGTGGTAAGTATTAAATAAGAGCGATTTAGTGCGTTTGCTGTTGTATACGTGAATATTGCAAAGTATGTACAATCTATGGCCCCATATATGGATTTTTCTCTTCCATTTTAAGAGTTTTATACGAGGGTAGTGCAGAGAGTAAGGCACCGCAATTTTTTTCTCCGTCCCCAACAATGGTACGAATGCGAAACTTGAGATATGCATTCTTTGAAGTTTTCAGAGTGCGCGCGCAAAGTTTCCGTGTCTTCTGGCAGATGGCGTACGTGCAGCAATGGAACAACATGGCGTATGTAAGTGATGTACGTTACAAGCAGCGTGTTGTCATTGAATTTCTTACTGCGGAGCAAGAAACGATTGGAAACATTCACAAACGTTTATGCGCAGTTGAGGGAGCATCAGCAATCGACAGAAATACGGTTAGTCGCTGGGCACAGAGGGTGAGGCCATCAGAAAGCGGTTCGGCAGAGCTCCAAGATTTGCCGCGGTCGGGGCGGCCATCTTCGAGTGTCACGCAGAACGACTCGGCAGTTGTCGCTGGAGCTGTCAATCAGCAAAGGAGGTGTGAGTGAAATTATCCGTGCTCTTGATTACACAAAAACGTGTTCACGATGGGTTCCGCGCTTTCTTACAAAGGAACATAAAGTTCTGCGAAAAAACATTTCTTCTGAGTTGCTGCAACGTTTTGAAGCTGAGGGGTAAAGCCTTCTTGTCCAGGATTGTGACAACTGATGAAACATGGGTGCACCATTTTGAGCCCGAAACAAATCGACAATTGATGGAATGGCGTCATCCGCACTCTCCACTGAAAGAAAATTCAAACTAACTGCTTCTGCTGGTATGGTCATGATCAATGTGTTTGGAACTGTGATGGTGTCATACTCATTGATGTGATGCCGAGAGGCACCACCATTAATTCTGAGGCATATTAAACACATTAACCAAACTCAAGAAGCGCTTCCAACGACTTGGACGCCATAACAACCCAGCTGATTGTTTGCTTCAACACGATAACGCTCGCCCTTACACCAGTTTGAGGACGTCGGAACATATCACGGAACAGGGTTGGACAGTGTTACCCCATCCACCCTACAGCCCTGACCTAGCGCCCTCAGAGTTTCACTTGTTTGGGCCATTGAAGAATGCCATTCGTGGAAGACATTTTGAGGATGACGAAGAGGTGATTCGCACAGTGAAGACATGGCTGCGTGAACAGAACAAGGACTGGTACCGACAGGGCATACAGGCCCTTCTGTCTCGCTGGAGGAAAGCCATAGAACGGGACGGAGATTATGTGGAAAAATAGGGAGTGTAGAAGAAACATCATTCTTTCGTGTGTATAAGTTTCATTGTGTTAAATAAATAATTGTTGAAGAAAAAAAATTGTGGTGCACTACTTTTTGGGCTACCCTCTTACTTTTGCTTTTATAATGCAAAGAGTCTATTTGTTTTCTAAATCGGTGACGCTCTACAACTTTATAATTTGAGTGGAATTCTTCTAACGAAAACTAACTTTTGGCCTATGGCGCAGGAAATTCCACCCGATTTGTTTTATGAATTCCATATTTATTTTGGACAACAGAGTTCATATCAAAGTAATTACTATGCACGATTTCTGAAGATTTATGTTGAAGAATCATCACCAATGTATAGGCGCGACTTCAAGCAGTTGTACATGTTTTCCATTAGAGGGGCATTTCCATGCTGTATCAATCGTGTCCAAAATAAATGGCCACGGTCCAGTAGTTCCATTTTGACATGGCCATAAAAAAAAACTACTGGACCAAAAACTATAATACTTGGTAATATTATACAAGAGGGCATGGGAAGTTCATACCCACAAAAAAAAATTAGTTCAAAAGGTCGCCACCAGCAGGGAATGGCGCTCTATGCAATATTCGTATACGAAATTAGACACGAAGACACAGGTTAACAAGTCTTTAATAGTTACTAAAATTAGTTACATGTTGAATGTGGCCTCCACCATTTACTGAAAGCAGGTTACACCGGATTACTGCGTTCTCAACTGTAGCTCATATCATATCAGGAGGAATGTTGCGCACCTGTCGGCGTATCGCATCTTTCAGTTCCGCCAAATTCCTGACGTTATCACCATAAACAGAGCCAGAAGTCACAGGGGTTGATATCTGGTGATCGGGGTGGCCAAGAAAGGGGGAAGTTTCGGCCTATAATCCGTTCATCTGTGAAATTTTGCTGAGGTAACTGTTTGGCACATGTACCAATATGAGGTTTAGCCCCATCCTGCATAAAAATCGTTGTGTCTAAAATGCCACGTTGCTGAAGTTCTGGTATCACAAAACTTCTTAGCATCGACGCCATGCGAGCAGCAGTCACAGTTCATGTCACGAGTCCATCTCTCGACTGCTCTTCAAAAAAATACGGTCCAATTATGACATTTGCTATCATACCACACCACGGTAACTTTAGGAGAATGCAATGGAATTTGATGGAGAACATGAGGGGGACTGGTGGCCCAAATCCTGCAGTTATGGGTGTTGACATCCCCGTTCAGGTAAAAATGGGCCTTGTCCGTCCACAAAATATTCCATGGTCAATGCTCGTCCACTTCCATCCGTGCGAGGAATTCCAATGCGAAGGTTTCTCTACGAGGAAGATCGTTAGGTTAGAGTTGTTGGACAAGGTGGATTTTGTATGGGTATTACCGCAGCACTTTACGTACGATCTTGTACACCGTACTCAGTGGTAAGTCCATTCGACGTGCAGCAGCACTTAGGCTGCACGCCCCTTGTGAGGTTTCCATTTTTGCTTCCTCTACGGCTACTGAAACAGCCTCCACGGTTACCTCAGAGACGGGTTTCCTTCCTCGGCCAAGTGCTACCGATAACAAACCTGTGGCTTCAAACTTTGTCATCATCTTCTTCAAACTCTGCGGTGTCATTGACCCCCGACGTACATGTATTCGTCGAACGGTACGATAATCTTGCAAAGCCTGCCGTACATTGCCATTGCATTCATAATAACATTTAAACAGAAACGTACGGTCTTGCATGGTAACAGGCATCGTCGACTAGTAACAAATGAGGCGTACTGACAACGAGGCTCCCTTTCTTATTTCTGAAAACCAAATGACTTGTAAAGCGCATGTGCATAAACCACATTGATAACCTGTGTCTTCGTATCTAATTTCGAATATTGCATAGAGCGCCATTCCATGCTGGTGGTGACCTTTTGAACTAATTTTTTTTTTTTGGTGGGTATGAACTTCCCGTGCCCTCTTGTATAATATTACCAAGTATTATAGCTTTTGGTTCAGTAGTTTTTTTTATGGCCATGTCAAAATGAAACTTTAATTATGAAGACCTTGTATAATTCATAAAACAAATCGGATGACACTTCGTGCGTCACCCTGTATCATAGACCAAAAATTAGTTTTAGTTATTTCTCAGGCGCTGGCAATACTTTTATTTAATCGAGCACGGATACTTTTCTGTAGATAGACCTTTTGTTCTAAAGTTAATCGACTGTTTCAGGAATTTCCTCTAACCCTTGTATATGTGTATTTAAGGTGCCTGTGAAATCATTGAATATGAACCGTGGTATTGAATATTTTTATAATCGATTTATTAAGGGACATAGGTGCTACCTATACTAGTTCCGGACCGGAATTTTACTATCACTCGGTGAGCTTCCCGGTTAGTATTAACATAGTAATAGAAGGGAGCTTCCCTTCTATTACTATGGTATTAATAATCAAACTGTGGATAAAGGAGAACATGTGAGTTCGTCACGGAAACAGTTTTGCATTGCTGTTGCACATTTAAGCATCCGGAACAGAAAAGTCACCTGACCATTGTTGTCTGAGCAACAATCTTTATCAAGCTACTAGGTGATATGCATTGCTCGGCCTGTTTGTTTAATGAAATTTTGATGGTGTTTCCATGGCACCATCTTTTGAGGAAACAAGCAAACATAAATCAAGATATATTTACCCCCACCCCCTCCCTTTGGGGACATGTAAACTTTACTTTGAACCTAACGAACATATTGTGCGAATACGAGCTCAATCGGATAAGTGGTTCAAAAGTTTTTAGAACATTTTCAGACGCATCCTGAACCTGAATTTTTATATATAAAGAAGATAAATAAAGGAGAACATGTGAGTTCGTCACCCGAAACAATTTGAATGTGGGAGCTTTGCAACAATATGAATTGAATTTGAAACTAATTACCGCGCAAACTGCACGCGGATAAAATCTTGTAAAGTAATCAAGTACGTTTCACAAAAATGAAAGATTTAACAAGAAATTAATCCCCCCGAGCAGGATGTAGGAAAGTAGCAGAAGCTCTAAGTTCATCTATTTTTATCCCTTTATCTGCACTTTTTATTCCTCCCCCCCAATTTTTTATTTAACAAAAAATTGATTTTCTCGAATGTAGTATTTAGAAAATACGAGTTTTCTCGTATAAAAGAGTTCTATCTTCTTTCCTTTCTCTTAATTTCCGATCGAATGATTTATCACATGCGATATGTTGCCATAGTTCTAAAGACCAAGTGACTGCTTCCCCACAATCTGGCCCAAACTTCTTAGAAATGTAGATTTGCTTCTCTCTTTTTGCATGCTTAAATACCTTAAATACCAGGTAAACCCTTTGGTCCCCTCTAACTCCTACCCAGTGGATCAATCAAACCGAAAGAAAATAGTGAAGTAGGACATGCCGTGCGATAAAAAATAGTATCAGTTAGTAAAAATTTGAATTTGAATAAAGACGATTCGATTTAATCTGAGATGATGGAGGTAACCATACAAGTTTTTACTTAAAAGCTATCATTATTCATGAAAAATCAACGATTTCTAAAAATAATTATTTGTTATGGACATCGATTGAGAATGCGTAGGAATTATTCTAACGAGAACTGTAAAAAAACAACCGTCAATACCAAAAATAGCGGCGCAGTTTAAAATTTAGTTGGGCTACCTTTTGCCATGGATTCATCAACTTCATGGATGTTTTCTACGTCTATTTTTGTCCAGTGGTCCAGTAACTTTTCGCCCAGATTTTGCAGTGATGCGGGGAGAATGGAACCTCTCCGTCTGACCCTCTCCAATATATCCCATAGATTTTCTATAGAATTTGGATCAGGACTCTGGGAGGTGGGGTTGTTGTGTTGAAATGACTGATTATGAGACCAGAATTCGAGCTCGGTGAATCCTGACTTGTCGTCCTGGAATATTCCAGTGCCATCAGAAAGAACTCGTTCATGGATGAAATAACCTGGTCAGCCAGTATATGCACATACTCGGCTGACGTCGTACTAATGTGGAATCTCTTTGGTTTGCCTTTACCAAGTGTCTTAATGATAAACGGTCACGATTAATCAGAATTTTTACCCCACCACAGCCTTGTGGTACGAAATTCAAAAAACCTGGTTAAAAATATAAAATTAGTCTGGATACATGTTATACTTTTAAATTTGGAACTGTATTATTAAAAGGCATCAAAAATTATTAAAACCCATAAAATTTTTACTATTCCAAGCGATCACTGCAGGAAGTTGAACTCTCCGTTTTCTTGAAGGTCCTGCTCCTCTCGAAAGTTCCTTCGGTAAAGCTAAGAGGTATCGAACTTCTTCTGGTAAGCTCGTGGCATGTTTATTGACCCATTAATGTTTACAAACTTAGCATTTCAGTATGATATTTTAGGCAGTTCGGAGTTTTTATTCCCGTGGAAAAGTCATGATGATATGCTCAATGTGGCCACCACGAACGTTTTGAACTGCTCGCAGCCGAATGGTGAAGTTGTTCATAACTCTATCCAGGATTTCTGCATCCACAAGGGTGCAGCAGTCGACGATGCTTTGTCGCAGCTGGTCTAGGGTTCTTGGTGCTGTACTGAACACACTGTCTTTAAGGAACCCCCAGAGATAAAAATCACATAGGTTTAGGTCAGGACTCGTAGGGGGCCAAAGAAAGCCACCCCCGAATCGATCTGGAAACCTGTTTGAAATGACACGATTTCGGAATTTCTGATTGAGAAAGTCTAGCACTTCATTAACGGTGTGAGGCCTAGCCCCATCCTGTTGAAACCATTGATGTCGAAGCGGTATACGCCTCCTTCACAGCTCGGGGATGAAGAAGGTTTCCAACATGTTAGGTAAGCCTGTGACGTTACGGTGCCCTCAAAAAAGAACGGACCAATGATGCCTCCTTTGGAAATCGCGCACCAAGCCATAACCTTTCGTGGATGAAGAGGTGACTTATGGATCTCATGAGGGTGCTGGGAACCCCAAAAACGAACGTTGTGTTTATTAACGTCACCTGACAGATGGAAGAAGGCCTCATCTGACACCCACAGGTTGTCCACAATGTCCTGATTAGCTTCCATTTCTGCTCCAAACTTCATCGCAAACTGTTGTCGCTTCTGTCTTCCAGTGTCTGTTAACTCCAGATAAACATGGATCTTATACGGGAACAGGTGTAAATCCTTTCTCAAAATTCACCACGTCGTCGTATACGACAGCCCTTCTTCAATGGATAGGCGGCGAACAGATTTTTTGGTAGGGGAATCGACCAACCTTGTGCGAACATTTTCGACAACTTCGGCCGTTCGAACACTAGCTTCGCTCCCGCCTTTTTTCTTGCCTTTAACACATCCAGTGGCACGAAATTGCTTGACAAAATCCATGATTGCTTGCCTGCCTGGTGCGTCTCGACACTTATACTCCTTCTTTGCACGGTTACAGGTGATTTTGTCTCGAAATACCATTCGACAACCTTGCATTTCTGCTCTGTTGATAAAGCGGGCGCCATTTTTCAACAATACGATTTTCATGCAGCGCCATTGCAACAATACAAACTCCAACTATTTAGAAATTCGATATGGCGCTCATATTCTTTCAATTGTTTATCTCTAATGCACGTCATTCGAGTGAAATGGTCAGAAATTGACTGAATCACCCGGTAGATAGCTTTCTGAGGCTCGAAATTATAGGATCAGAAGAAAGAAAAATATGTAGTAGATCCTTGTTTGTTTTGAGGCGAGATATCTTCCGTGTGTCACTCTCGAAATAGCTTGAAATCTTTATTTCTAGACTCATAGGTTATAAGTTTTTAGATTATCTATACATCTTCTATCTTCTCGTATCTACCTATACATATAATAAAACTGTAACGTGTTCGTGGTTGTTCGCGCATCACGCAAAAACTACTGGACAGATTTTGATGAAACTTAGTATGGTTTTAGCTTACAGTCTGGGTCTTCAACTAGGGCACTTTTTCTGCCTAAAAATGTCTCATTCCCACGGGATAATTCCAAAACGGCGCGATTGAATGGTAGTAAAACTTGCCAACAGATGTCCTGCGAGTTTTTAAATTCGAGCAGCAGTAGTTAAACTTTAAACTTGGCAATAGATGTCGCCAGATAAGAGATATGCCCATGGAGCAATTAACCTGGAGGCGAAACTCTAACAGTTCCCTATACTATTTTTTTCGTATTGAAAATCAGCGCCGCCAAGCGGGCGGCATATAAATTACGAATTAAATATTTCCCATAATGATTTGCTGGATGAACAGAAGGCCCCTAGCTTCATGGTTGCTGTTACTCTTATTTATTTATCTTATTTATTTATTTTAATAAAAATAAAAAATTTTAAATTTATAATTAAAATTCATTTATTTAGATATATTTTCTAATGTTAACGTTTTTAACAATCTTATAATTTTTTCTATAAAAATAATATTCATATTCATCTTAATGAACATACATATTAGGTGTTTTTAATAAAAAGTTTTATATAAATAAAAATAATCTTACAAAGTTCATTGCAAATTTCATTTTATTAAAATATAAAAAATATATTACAAAATTCATTTGGTGGAGACATTCATATTTTACTTTTTGGTGATCTTTAAGAATCCGAAGTCAAAATTTCAAAAATCCAAAATTTTTAGTACACGAACAGAATGAACGAGATCAAATCTTTCGAGTAAAGAGAGAACTGGAGCCGAACACTGTGGACGAACTTCAATAAGGATAACAGGAAACCACTGATCCACATAAAACTTTTAATCGGACGTATGCGCATTTCGTTAGCCACGCTGCCTTCTTCAGCGTACACAAGGATTTTGATCAGAAAAGATTTGTCATCTGAACAGGTTTGTCTGTTCTGATCAAAACCCTTGTGTACGCTGAAGAAAAATTAAATTTCAATGAAAATGTTAATATCTCTGAAAAATTTGGGGGAGGCCGTGGCCTGGTGGGCTTTCACTGAAACACAACTTCAGTGAAGTTAAGCAATATCAGGTCATGGCTAGTCACTGGATGGGCGGCTCATCAGTGACTCAAGATCTTCCCCCCCCCCCCCCCCCGGCTGCTGTGACCATCATACAGCAGTTGTTAATCCAGGTCCATCCAGAGACCCAGGATGGACGTATTGGATTACGATGAATTAAAAAAAAATTATTAATTAGATTAGATGGAGAAATTTTGTTGACGAAGGTTGCCCTAACTCCGGTTTTGATACTCCTTGTAGGTGGCAAATAACGAACTTCGAATTTTCCTTTGCGTATTGGTTGTTGTTGTTTAGTTTTTGTCCTTTGCCTGCGTTTTTGAACTTTTTTTGGTGCTGACTTTCTCCGCACTGAGTTCTACGTGAGCGAAGCCGCGGGCACAACTGGTATAATATACAGGGTGATTTACATCGAATGTAAAATACTTAAAGGGGGTATTATAGAGGTTAAGATAAACACAAAACGTCTTATGAACATGGGTTCAAATATGAACGATAACTGAGATATGAACAGAA